>CM034151.1:485894415-486045561 GCA_019776745.2 Taxus chinensis
CCAATGACTGCTTGGAGTAGCGAGAAGTGCATGTTGCGATTGAGTCTAGCAAGGAATTTTAGTCTCGTGGAATTACCTTATTGATATTACACATTCAAACCTCTTTGGTTAAATTTAGCACTACTTTTTGGTAGTTTTGTAATCTCAAGCTCTAGTCTCATACACTTCAGACCCTGATTTGGCAACAGTTGTTGACCACCCAACCCCCTGATTTAAGGCACCATTATGTTGTCTACAATAAGACCAAGTAGAAGGGATTCATGATTCAGGCTTCTGTTATTTATGCACTCAAGTTTACTTTGAAGTAAAAGGGTATAATCCTTCCGCTCAGTGAGAGGTAAGAAATCACACCTTCCCTATGGGGTCAAAAACAAATTTGGTTCCATCAAATGATGTGCATAGTTACCTTAGAAAAAGGATGTTGGTCATCTTTTGAATCTCTCCTTTACTTCAATTATCACCTCAACCATACAAACCGTCATTTGCTGGTCCAGAGAAACCGATTCCCTAGGGACTGCCTATGCCCTCACTAGAATCAAAGGGAAGGAGAATGGGTAAATTATTTTTCCCATAGCTCATCCCGTACTTTTTCGGTGGGGGGTAGTTTCTAAATGATAATGTCTCTACGATGATGGTTTCTCTTTGACTGTCGGAATGCTGTTACCATCATGAACCGTTACTTCTAATTCGTTGTAAGAACTACCCTTTCTCTTGTAATTGAGTGTTTGTATTTTATTAGAATTAGTTTTAGAAGCTCAAAATCAAAGTGAATGCCTGTCCTCTTTTTTCAAAGTTAGCTAGGTATGTCAAGGGTTTGTGATCACCCACGCCACAAGCCTTCCCTAAATGGTAGGTGAACCGTCTCTGCCTAGAATAGAGGTGGGGGGAATCACCTCAGTGCTATTAATCCAAGATGACCAGGATCATATTATAATTGGTTTTATCCTGATCTATAATATGAAAACTCAATGTAGTACCGTATTTTAGGGTCCGAAGGGTTGTACCACAACACTATGTTTTTGTATTGATGTTTTGCTTTGACGCTGTTATAGCCCTTTTGTAGTAGCAGTCAAAGAGCAATTAGTCCTCTCTACACCCTCTATTTTGGAAGGAAAGAGAAGGGACTATGTTTGACTGTTACTCATTCATCATGCATCGCATACTTTACATAGTGTTGTAAATCTAGACTTTAAAATAACCATGATCACCCCCGAACTATTTCACGCCTGTGGCAGCTTGTTGATGTCGAATACAAACCAACATCTCTTTCAGGCTTCCCTAGAGGATCGACAATCAAAGGCCACTGTTTATTTGTCTTCCGGAGGAGGGGTGGCGTTTAGCCCAATGACTAAGCCCCCACGCTTCTAGTAGCGTGACCTTATGAGGAGGGATTATTTTACAAATTATAAGAAAGGAAAGAGTAGGCTATTAGCGGAGAAAGAACGTGGGAATAAAACGACGAGGAATGGGGACAAGGAAGAGGGGAATGCTGAAAGAGAGGGGAGAGAAGAAAGGGATATTGAAGTAGCGAAGTGGAGGTGGGAGAAGAGTGATGGGAAGGGTAGGGAATAGGGGTGGGAAGGTTAAATAGGGGGGAAAGTGATAAGGCGATTAGGCAGGGGGAGAAGGAAGAAGAAAGGAGAAGGCGGGCCACAATTTAGTGGAAGCTGTGGAAAAGGTCTGATGATAAATGGAGATGCGTGGAGGATTCTCTAAGAGGGAAATGTGTGAGAATGTCTTAGTTAGGTCACTGATAAAATCGTAACCCCTTACTGGCTTGCTTAGCGTATCACGAATGTCATTTGAAGTAGTCAGGTAGATCAGGATAGGCTATGAAGAATAGTCCTTAGTTCTTGTAGCAATGTTAATTTATAGTTTAGTGTCCAACTCCACCAACCCCATAATTTTTGTTTGTTGACGACCATCCAAAGAATGTGCCACCTGTGGGTTTGACAAAATTGAGGCTTCATGATCATGTGTCCCTATTACAATCCCTTTGTTCAAACCATTGGTCTATATATTCTAACCGTTCTTTTGGATGCGTGGTGGAGAGGATCTTAAGATTCCCAGCAGTGGTTTTTGGGTCGAATACCTCCCCACTAGTGTTTGAGTGGGAGCTGTCGGGTTTTTGCCAAACACATGTCAACACATTACTTATCATTGAATCCGCTGACAAATGATTTTACACTTGTTACAATCATGGTATGTTTCTTTTCTTGCGTCATGCCCCTCAACCATATAATGAACGGTCGTATAAATCAAGATCAAGTCCTCGAGTTGTTGGTTTGCAAACCCTGTTGTGGCCTGAAATTACAGTTTATTGATTTTTATTGTTAAATTTGGGCAACCCTGGCCCTTGATTTTGAATTGCTCGGATACCCACCTGGGTATTGGGTAGGGCCTTGCGTCTATGTTTTGTCGTTTCTTGGCTGAGGTATTTGTTACTGTTATTGTTGTGGTTAAAATCCTACACATTGACTGAGGGTGAAGAAGTTATTGTTTCTTTGATTGTTGTCATTGTTATTGTGGTTATTTGAGAGGACGCCTTGTAGCATTAAAAAAGTTAGGCTTCTTAGGTTAGTCCATACTCATCCATTGTGATCCATGAATTTTTATTATGATTTTTGGTCCTTGATTGCTCTTTGTGGTTGTTGGTGTCACTTGGGGTATTTTGATTCAGGGGTGGACTACCTTCTGTAGCTCCATATCTTACGACCACTGTCATGGCGTGATTGGGTTGATATTCGAAGAGCACCCTCTATCACCTCTTCATAGCTTCCTTAGCAGGAAATTTTGAACCTCTTTTTTTGTCTCCCTATTGAGAGAGTGGAGGAAAAAATCATAAAGTATCATTTGATCCATATTTGGAGCACTTACAAAGGAGTAGAGAAATTTTTGCCAGCTTTGAATAAAGTGGGTTGTAGACTCACTTTGCTCTTGCTTGATATGAGGCTCCCTAATTCCTGTTCTCAAAAGCTTGTTTTTCAATCAAAATTTAGTAAATGCCTGATACAGTTGCTTGAATGAGTGCATTTAAATCCCAGTACCTATAGTACCAGTCGAGAGCAAATACCTTCTAACGCATTTTGGAAGTGGGAAAATTTTTCGCAGACGACTCTGCATCCCAGAGATTAGATCTAGAAGGTATTGTTACCTTGATTGGGCATTAGGATCACCCTCCCCTTTGGATTTCAAAAGATTAGGTAAGGGGTCTCGGAGCTGCTTTCTGAAATGTAGAAGTCCAGTGGCTCCTTTATATCTTCCAATAGGCCCCCCGTTTGCGTATGTTTCCCACCATTGAAGATCCTTGTTGGGGAGGTGGAGATTGCATCAGTTCTGAAATGGGACAACATAGACATTTGTTGGGGCATATGACATCCATGTGGTTGTCCCATACAGACCTGTGTAGGTGTACAACATGTCCCCTGTATAATCAGAAAATACATGTGTACATAGGGGGGGTTGATACCTTGATATGGAATCGAAGAACGAAGCTAGGGAACATTGACTTTTTTGGCTGTGTATGAATTTGAAACACAATTTTGGCGAACAGTTCCTATTGTAGTATCCATAGTTTTCATGAGGAGCATACCCAAGGTGCCCATCCCCATAAGAAGATCTCCAGGGTTTTGAGTATTCATATAAATTAGAGGATTCTATGTAGTAGGTATTTGTCCATAATTTTACGGGTAGGGAGAAGTTTGTGCTTGCTTGTATATGAATTATGAGTATTTTGGGCAAGCTCTAGCTCCTTGAATTTGTCAACCAAAGCTGAGATGACATCACCCGTTGATCGGGGGTGCTTTGCTTAGGTGCTTTTTGTTGAACCCTTAGAGGTTTTTAAGAGTATGGTATCCTCCTACCTATGAAATTTTCACTATGTTGCCACCCCACCCCTCATTAGTAAGTAATTTTTTGGTTGGTGGAGGGGTATCATTTTGTTTTGGAGCAAGCAATCACCTTTGTTCTTGTAACCGTATCAAAATCTCAATTCTGTTCTGGAAGTGTTTTCACTTCTAGCATATCATTCTAAATACTCCTCATCTATGTGGGAGTGGGTTTTGAATTGCATGCTAATGGGATGGCTAAAACCAATATCCAGGTGGATGAAATTGCGGCTTCTGCCTTGAAATTCCATGTTGTTTGAACTTGATTTTTCATGAGGATAGGTCTGCGTGACTTGGTCAAGTTCCTCAATGCGTGATTAACTCTTCATGTTGGGTTCACCAATTTGTACGATAGAAAATCAACACATGACCTTCTTTACACCTGACCTCTCGAGGTCATGCTGAGATAGCTAATGTAGAATGAATGTGAATGTGAGTGTAATGATGGGGTTCAAGCTAATTGGGAAATCATATATCTTCAACACGTAATATCGAGTTCTGTGAGTCTAAGGAAAATAATGCTCTCCTAATTTGAAGTGGTGTGATGGCTCGGTATGAGATAATAGCCACTCAGAGACTCTAATCAATATCGAGCTCTGCCAATATTTTGTTTGTTGGTTGTTGAACACATGGAAAATGACTTATGGGCGCCTCGTATAGATTTCAAGACAAGGTCATGGAAGTAAGAATGAGAGGCATGGTGGAGCCATAGGGATTTATGGGTGATTATCTGGTGTGGTCCAGAAAGTCTTAGCCTGATCGGATGCTATGTTCAGTAAATAAAATATTGCAATAATGTTCAGTGGAAGTGGTGAAGATATGAATACTAATGTATGTAAAATAGTGTCAATGTCTAACTGATTAGCATGCCTATTGGGTTGTGGGACCTGAGGATCACAACCAAAGACTCATGGAGGCTGTGACCCTTGTATGGTCATGTGCATAATCAAACCCTATTTTTAGGAGCTGTCCAATAGTCGTAGGCTTGATTAGCAACGACGTTTAGCATATTGAGTTGTTCTATTTTCTTAGCAAAATTTACAGGTGTGTGTAAGATTGTCAAACATAAACTGGTATCAGTGTTAGTTATCAATTCTGGACCATTGGGTTATGGGACCAAGGGATCACAACTGTATGTATTTTCCTGTTGTGGACCGTTGATGGTCATGCAAAATGAAATAAATGATTTTGATAAGAAAACTAATTACTGAAGGAAATCTAATATATGTTTTTGGAGTTTTCACAATATATCGGATCAAAGCAATAAAAGCAAACTAATCTATCAAATGAAATCTTTTTGTTCTTTTCTAAATTTTAAGCAATGTGTTCTAATCTAATAAATAAACTAAAGATAAGTAATCAGATAGATGTAATTGGTTACTTGTGCGAATGTGTGAATCTAACCTAAAACAAATAACCTAATCCAATCAAAACCCTTCGAACCCTACCTCAGAGATGGAGAACAAATCATGACCCTAAAAGGGCTATTGTTCCCCATAACTTCCCTGGTAATGTTAAAGAGGCAAACTTACTAATGATTTGATCTACTTGTGAGTGTCTACTCTACTGAAATGAATGATTTTATACTCTATTTGATATGAATGATTTTATACTCTATTTGATATGAATGATTTTCTACTCTATTTGCTATGAATGATTTTCTACTCTATTTTATATGTGATTGAAACTAGTGATTTGAAATTGACAATTCAACAAACAAAGCAAACAAACACACAATTCCAACCTGGACAAACAAGAGCTTTGGAAAATCTGGTTGTATTTGTATATGTCAGTATGTTCCTTTCTTTCTCCGAGTGTTCATGTGAGTCTAAGGGATTGGGAATGCAAGAACAACAACATGAGGATGACACTTGAGCAATGACAATCTAGATGCAATACAAGTAGAAGAGAGATAACACAAGAGATCAGAGCTTGGCTATACAATTCCTAGCAAGATCGTAACAACAATACAATGCAAGATACACAAAAATTCTCAGGCCTTTTTCTTGAATACAAGCATGGAATATATAAGAATTGGGGTTGGGAGTTGAATTCATGAAAAAATCAAGAAGAAGCAGTTCCAACCAATTAAATCTATTTAAAAATAGAAGGAGGAAGGAGAACCAAACAATCAAAGCTAATTTTAGACAATTTGGCTTACAGATGCATGCTAGAAGTGAAATTAAGTGAATCGTCGCATATTAAAACACGCATGACGGAATATGAAAAAAGTGGGCAGGACTACCGCCCTATTTTGGGTGGTAGTTTAAGGACCACTGCCATGTTTGGGCATCGGTCCTGGCAATAAAGGCCAGAATATGTGCAAAAAGAGGTAGGAAGATGTAAAAAGTGTGGGAAGGATAAGTAAGGATGTCTAGGTAATAAATATACACTACGAATGGGCTTTGGAGCTTGAACACCTTCTTAAAAGGACCTTAATCATCATTGGTGACTTTTTAAACCATTTTCTGACAATGTAGCACATGTAATTTTTAGTGCATATAATCACACACATACTTCATTTCTAGGTTGCATCTCATCAACACACACATACACATTCATCACAATGCTTTAGACACAACACACATTTCGACCATTTCCTGATGATGTACTCTCATTTACGGTTTATTCTTGACTACTGAGGGGAAAAAATAAATGAACCTCACTACATAAATTTCCATTCACTCGGAGGGCACACGGCTCCATCTTCCATTCTATCCATCCACAACATATTGCATATATTGGTTGCTTTTACTCTTGCTTACATTTTCTTGTATATGGTCACTTTATTACACATGCTAGTTAGATCTCTTATATGTCATTTATCTATACCATACACACCTGTGCGTTCATGCCTTTGTTTAGTTGTGATTGCAGATATAACTATTTTACACGCAACACATATTCTTTCCTTCTACCCATTCTACATTGGTTGCTGAGGGCATCCACATTCGTTTCTCATAGGTTATATTATTTCATTTTGTACTTAGCCCTTTACATTACTTTCTTATACAAGACTTTGACATATGAGTTATTTTTCTAACATGCTAATGGGTGCTTCATGTGCATCATCTATTTCGTAGGATTATTTTCTTCCATGGTTATCCATTGTTTGTACTTACTTGTTTTGTTTGCTATTGTATGTGGGCCTTGCCCTTTGTTTGGTGTGCCCACTATTTTGTTGTATGCGGTCATGATGGCCTTATGTGTCTTACAACATCATGAGTGATGTCCCATGTTTACATCCTACTTTGTGTGACTTACTTTGTCTTCTTGAGTGTTTATATTACTACATTTCTTGGTAGCTTGTATGTTGTTTGCATAGTTTGCTCTACATGTTTGTTCTTACTAACACTTGTCTTTATCTAGCCTCTTATTTGTGCATACCTTGGTTTGTACCAAGCACTTTCCTTTCCCCATGTAGGGAAAAGTTACAAAGTTCATGCGTTTGGATCTCTTTTAGGGCCGTATTCTCCTATTAGCAATGTCCCATGAACCCCCAAAGAGGGGGCATCATTTGGGGTTTACATACTATAAATGCTTCTAAACCTTTTCAGTTCAGTTTAGTTTCATCCCTTGGCATTGTGGTTATACAGTGATTGGGTTCAGACCAGTCTATGAACCCCATACACAATGAATTTTACAGGACATGGTTGTCCTTTACATTCAAGGAAGTAGTTACAGGTTAGAGGATAAACAAAATTCCTCTCTACACTACTTTAGTCAAAGGCGTTAGATCACCCAAAAAACCAGGTAGTATAGAGATCTCTTCACACATATTCAGGGAAGTAGTTATAGGTTAGAGGATAGAGTGGAATTCATCCCTACACTTCTTT
This sequence comes from Taxus chinensis, assembly GCA_019776745.2. Classification (NCBI taxonomy): domain Eukaryota; kingdom Viridiplantae; phylum Streptophyta; class Pinopsida; order Cupressales; family Taxaceae; genus Taxus; species Taxus chinensis. The sequence goes on from CM034151.1 coordinate 485,902,139, forward strand.
GAACCATGGCGTCGGATCGCCCAAAAAACCCTGGATAGGATATCCTCCTTTTAAACCATTTCTCTCATCACGGATCAGGTGCACATGTTCCTTTTATGCTTTTCATAATTTTATTTCAATCTTTTCATTACATATACATGCATCTTTTACATGCGTTTTTGTCATATGTACATGCATATTTTACTACTTGATCGTCTTCTCCTTGTAGGTCCGATCGTATGAGAAGCAAACAGTCAACAACAACTAAAACAATGGGGGCAATAAAAACAACATTTTATGGCAACACACACCATACTAACCGTGTAGGTACATAACACACATCGACAAATATACACATGTTTCTTACCTAGGTTCACTCTCGTCAATGTTTTACACTTTTTCATCTTTAGTTTCCATTCTTTATCATATTTTTGTCACTCCACGCTTTGTATAGTCCTTTAACATGTTTCTACATCACTCTACATGGATTTATTAGGCACAAATCTCTATCTAATTTATGTTACCGAGATTTTCACTCACCAACATAAAGTGGGGGCAAATGTAGTCACAAAATCACACACTTTAGACATTATTTAGTCCTGATCTCATACTACTATTCATATGGTTTTTCAGCGAAGAAAGTACTAATTAACCCTCATCTTTTGGCCTTTTTACTTTGCTTTCTGTCATCACTTCCGACCTCCCATACACACTTTCCCAGTCTATTTTCGTAATTTTCCGTCATTTTAGCCTTGACTGGGGTGCCCACAGGCACCTTGGTCCTAGTCGAAACACCTCATCCTTTTCCCACTTTCCTACCACTTTTTAGGCACTTTCTATCTATTTGAACATTTTACATTTCTTATGGTCAGCCTCTTCAAGGTTAATTATGAAATTAGATCAAGATAACCATATAAATATAAATTTATGAAACTATAATGAGGGTCCAAACACTAGTCACTACTATCATCACCTAATGTTGCATCCATCAATGACTCCATTTGCATCCATCTAACTCCATCACAAGGTACATGGCTGGTTCATCTACATCACACACGCATATGAGGGAAGTTTATTTTATTCCATCCACCATTATATTACATTTTCTATACATAATTATTGCTCGTTGCTTTCACAAACTATGACTGACACAAGAGCACCTAGGGCATGATTGCACACACTTGGACATAGAGCTACATCGGGTATGAGATGTAGTGTAATGCTTAGTTAGTAAGTCCACAATTATAGTAGTTGAGGTCAGTCTGACCCCTTCATATGTATCTTTCTTGTTTAGGGTTTGATGTTTGTCTTGGTGTTTTGCAGGTCTTTTCTTCATCACTGTCTACCAATGACATCCAACACAGTTTGCATATATTAGTGCAATAGACAACGAGGGCTTTAGATCATCTAGAAACCCTAAAAATCTAGTTTTTGGACCTCCGGCACATACTAAAGAACCTAGAACGTAGACTAGGGCACTCACATGCATCTTGATACTCTCCTAGGTGCCCCACTCCACTCAGATTACCCGTATATGTAAGTTTCTAGACCTTGACATAGTCATTTCCTCCTATTTCTCTAGTTAACTCTATGACACATTCCAACAAGTTCACCGAATATGCTAAGATCCTTTCAACCCTTCTTTGCATATTAGGGTTTCTATTTTCATTAGCCTAGTTGTTTGGGTCACATTTTATATTTATTTACCACTTTTATTTACTGTTATTTATTGTTGTTCCTAGTTATATTAACTAACATTTATCTACATTTTAGTTAGTTAAGAAGAGAGTGTGAGAAGGTAACACACAAGATAACACAAAGAAGAGAAGGTGTGTGGAGAGCGACACAACCATTAAGTGAAAAAAAGAATAATGCACAAGGAGAAGAGGTTACAGAAGAAAGACAATAAGAGGAGAGCAAAGAAAGGAAGTGAATGAGAATAAAGTGCATGGAGGAAGCCTACGAAGAAAAGAAGGGAGTAAATTAGGAAGGTGTAGAGAAGAAGTACGTGAAAGAGAAGAGCATAACATAAAAGATCCCATAGATAGAGAGGTTAAAAGTGAAAATAATCCCTTAAGGCTTTAGGTGGAGGTGGATGGACAAAGGAGATTGTAAACTCATGAAGGGGAGAAGTTAAAATGAGTGTAAAATTACAAAGTGTAATGTTTAATAGAGAACCATTAGGAGGAGGAGGATGTTTCATGGTAAGTAATAACTTGCACAAGAGAATATTTATGGAAAGAAAATACTTTTGGGAGAGAAGAAGGATTGTGATGAGTAGAGACTCACTTATCATCAAGGAAAAGGATCCATTTAGAAGATGAGTTTGAGATGTGGTGAGTTTCATATCACCGAATTATGTAGGATAGTGGAAAGAAGTCACCATAAAGCGACAAAGGATTGAAAAAAATGTTGTAAGAAACACTAAAGTCGAGTTAGGGCTCATAGGATGGAGTTAGGACTATTGTCCTCAATAGCTTGAAGGGTGGTTCTTCCACTCATTCAATCTAGTTGAGGTAGACCTAACATTTAAGTACCTCAAGTTTTTGATGTAGGAGGCATCCAATGTTCAAGGCCATCCTAATTTTTTAGCTATGTATGGGTGCATGCGAAAGTTGGAAAGTGTGCGAGAAGGAAGAGGAAGCATAACCGAAGAAGGGGAAGCTTGTGTAATAGACATGGGAATGTAATTAGTGTGTGGTAGGTTTATGGAAGGTTAGGCATAGTATAGTAAGAGCATAGAAATAATGCATAATGGTGGGAGTAGGATTTTGGGAGCATAACAAAGGATTTTGGCTCATCCTAGAAGATTGTAGGTACATGGAGATTACAGAATATTTGTGCTTAATTTAGAAAAATTCTCAGAGAACGTAGGAGGATCAAAGGAGGATTTTTGTACTAACATAGATTTTCAAGGGTGCGTAAATGTTTTAAAGGTGGTCTAGAGAGTTCAAGGTCAATACATGGAAGAAAGAGAAGGTGTAACTCAAGGATTAGAATATGTGACAAGAATGTGATGACAAAGGGAAAGAAAGAAAAGAGTGCATGGCAGAACTAGTGGTTGGAAGAAAATAACAAAGGTATCAGAAGTTTTCTAATCAGGGTGGTTGATAATGAATAAATGGTCAGAGGATCTTAACAACTAGGTCATGTTAGAGATATTCTATGTTCTAGTGTGAACATTAGGATATTATTATTGTGGATATATTATTATCATGAATAATATAATTGTAATGTAAATGTAAAGTTACATATAGTAAATAATATTTACTATATAGTAACTAGTTATTAAGTAAGTTAGATAATAAAACAATATGGAATTGTTTTATTATTAGTATTGTTAATTAGTTGAAACCATTCAAAAGAATTGGTTTCATATGCAACCAAAGAAATTGTTGAGAGGTTGCATATAAGACATAGATTTTTATGTGAGTTTTTAGTGTGAAACTCCTATATAATGGAGTGCATAGCTACGGGCAATGTCACAAAGTTAATAGAAAAAGAAATTAAAGCTAATCCATGCTCCAAACCTGGAATTTGCTAACATTTGATAACAGAGCAGGTGAAGGTTTCAAATAAGAGAAATATGGGAACTAATTTTTGAATAATAATCTCCAAATTCATGGTGTCTCTGGTAATGTAATATTAATGTTTATATTGCAAATGTATCTTAACATTATTTATATCAATTTAAAAAATCTGTCAGGAAAAAGCTTTCAAGTAGTCTTCAGTAAAATTGACATAACTTTCGCATAAAATTTCAGATTGAAGTGATATTTTTTTTGTTGGAAATTTATTAAAAATACACACAACTTTTTAGTTTTCACCTATATCAGATTTGGTGCAAAAGAATTCCAAAATAATAATTTAAGTCGCGTGAACAGTTTTGTGAAAAAAATAGTACATATAAATACTTATATAATTGATAGTGTATTTGTTGTACTATTATTGAAAAGAAATATTTATTACAACAATATTTTAGTATTTTGATTTATAGCACTTGAAGAATATGGAAAGGAATAATCTAAACCAGATAGATAAATTTGAAGGCCAAGATTTTCACACCTGACAGCTACAGATGCAGTTGCCTCTCATAGAGAAGGATCTATGGGATGTGGTGAAACTGAATTCAACTCCACCCACTAGAGGAAATGAATTGGAAAATTGGAACATGAAGGATTAGAGAGCCATATGAACCATTGGATTAGGATTGTCAAAATCCTATTTACACCATGTGGATTTATCCAAATCTGCAAAGGATATTTGGGATTCCCTCAACAAGCTTTTTGGATCTGAAGCAAAAACAACAAAGATGTCACTGAAACAACGTTTGTACGGATTGAAGATGGAAGAGAGTTCCAAAATGGTAGATCATATCAGTAAGTTCTGTTCCTTATTAAATCAACTTGCTGGAGTTAAAGAACATGTAAAATATGATGATGCTAAAGCTATTCTTATTAATAGCATGTCTAAGAGTTACTCAAATATTGTATTTACTTTGAGTAAAGTTACTATTAGTCTAGAAGGAGTGATTTCTACATTGTTATAACAAAGCAATCATAAAGAACATGAAGAAGTACTATATGTAAAAAACAAACCTAGCTCCTCATCTAAAAAGGAAAAGCATAAACCAAAGCAGGTTCCTTCACATGGGAAAATAAAATGCTTTTATTGTAATGAGATTGGGCATGTAATATTGAATTGTAAAAAGAGAGCTCAGGATCTTCTTGATGAAAAGATAGATCAGAAAGCCCTTTTAGCTGAAGTAGAAATTGATTGGGAAGCCTACTCAACTGATGAAGAACTTTCCTGTCCTAGTGATGAGGATTACCTATGGTAGACTCTTCTGTTGTTGGAGGAAGGAGGTAATGGAGGAAGGAGGATAATCAACGTCCTTTCATCATTCACCAATGACAGGGTCACAGACAGATGTGGTGATGTTCTATTTTAGTTGTGTGGTGTGTTTATAAACAAGGGGGTTAAACTATTTTCATGTTTTGATTTTAATGTGTTCACATAGACTAACAGTTCCCGAGTGTCTATTTGGTGTGGAAGAAGCAAACTGCTTGACTCCACTTACAGGGGCAAAGCATCTATGTATGGTCCTTTGACTGTCATATGGTCCTCTGACTGCCATACTTCGGTGGAAGGTACTTCATTGGAAGGTAATCAGTTGATGAAGATATTCATACGACAAGGATGATCATTAGCAACAAGATCCAAAAAACAAGATCCAGTAGCAATGGCTACTCTGACAAGTTCGATGTTTCCAGGAGCTCTTACCCCATGTTCACACCAAGGGGGTGTGTTAGAGATATTCTATGTTCTAGTGTGAACATTAGGATATTATTATTGTGGATATATTATTATCATGGATAATATAATTGTAATGTAAATGTAAAGTTACATATAGTAAATAGTATTTACTATATGGTAACTAGTTATTAAGTAAGTAAGTTAGATAATAAAACAATATGGAATTATTTTATTATTAGTATTGTTAATTAGTTGAAACCATTCAGAAGAATTGGTTTCATATGCAGCCAAAGAAATTGTTGAGAGGTTGAATATAAGACAAAGATTGTTATGTGAGTTGTTAGTGTGCAACTCCTATATAATGGAGTGCATACCTATGGGCAATGTAGCAGAGTTAATAGAAGAATAAATTAAAGCTAATCCATGCTCCAAACCTAGAATTTGCTAATAGGTCAATGTGGTACAACAAGGATGACCTAATGGTGAAAAGGTGGTTGAGAGTATTTTTGAGCTCAAATTCAACTTTGAGCTTGAACAGGAAGATTTAGAAGTGTCTTAAAGGAGCCATCAAGGAGATAAGTGAGAAAACATGGTTATTTAAGGAGGTAGAGTTCACCATTTGAGGGTGTTGAACCCAGAGTGTGGGTGACCAAGGGTAAGAGACGAGTTGTTGAATATGCATATAACACACAAGGAAGGCCAATATAGGTTAGGTCCTAAGGGAAAACACCAAGAATTTGTAACACCTCCATTAACAAGTGTGTAAGCTCTATAAAGAGCATATTCATGTAGATGTTGTAAAGGATTTGACATCAATAAGTACATAACCTATTCTAAAATTTAGTATGTGACCCTGTAGCAGTGACATGAGTAATGTTATCTATGTCATCAAGGCTCTATAAATCTTCCTAAAACTGATGCACATCCATTATGAAAATCACTAGTACAATTTTGAAACACTTGACTAGGTCAAAGGGTTTAGTTTTCCTCATCTCCAAGCATCCAAAGATCCCAAATCAATATCTTAACGAAAGGAAAAATCATCTTAAGAATTTTAAAAGTGGTCGAAGTTGCCAATCTAGCTCCATGTAGGATTCAAAAGTTAACACCACTTAGTTGGGCATGTTGGCACATCACTCATACTAATGTCCAAGTTCTCACCCAAATCATGCACAATGTATTAGGTCCCTCCTTGTTTAGATCATTTAAGATGTATAATCAACAATTAACATTGTGCATCATAGGATAGAAGACAATATAACAAAGACATAACAAGATAATAATATTATGGAGCTTGATCACTTATTTCTCAACACATGCAATTAACAACAAGATTTAAATGCCAATAATACCACGTTCATCTCTCCTAAACTTAGTAATACATATCATATTGTCCATGATATACACATAACATGATCAAAATAAACAGACTCAACATAATGCTCATACCACAAGCTCTCACACACTTATCTGTTCCAACCACGACTCTAGTCACGGGGGCTCTATTACATTAACATGAAAAATATATATATCTGGTTGGAACTTGTGCTTCATCACTTTATAATGATTTTATCTATTAATAGAATATCATATACTTAGCTCACATGTGTATTCAATCTATGCCTTAGTCTTCAAATGGTTGTTCTATTTCCATCCATGTTATTAATAGCTTACTTGATCCCCACACCATGCAATACTTAGTTGAACTTGTCCATGCACATTCTATCCTTATCCAATGCTTTGCATGCATTTTATCCTTCTCTAGTGCTGCTTTATCTATGCTTTTATCCAATTATAGCTATGTCTTGTTTACCACGTCAACCAGTGCTTTTGCTATTTTTAGCCCTTTCCATAATTTTGGCTAACTCTTGCTCTTTCTTTCTTTGTGGGTGAGCCTTTCACACATCCTCTTCTCATGTCTCCATGCACACCTTTGCACACTTATTTATAATTGTATCATTTCTTCCTTTTATTATCATATGCACCTTCGCGTGTGGCTCATACTTAGCCAATTTTATAGTCCAACATTACCCCACACTAAAGATATTGTCTAGCCTCGATAATACAAATAATGAAAGAATATCTGAAAGAATATGGGAAATACCCTACTAAAATCAAAGAATAAATAATGTTATTCCTTTGCATACATCTAAAAACTAAATTCATGGCAATGGTAGGAGTTCTGGGAGGTCTATGTTGATAACCTACTCCAATTGTCTCCATTCCTTCAACTCAATGTATACCTTGTCTGTTGTTGACTCAATAATATTTGAGAGATTTTCCAGAGTTAGTTCTTAGGCCTTCTCTTAAAAATATTTTAGTATGACATCCTATTTTGTGGCAATTCCCTCTAAAATATCTACCCTTTGCATCACCATTGTCTGTACCTCACCAAGTTGTCCTTCTATCTTGTCGCGCTTAGCTTTTATTACCCATTTCTTTTCCATGACTTCCTTTAAAAATATATCTCACGCAACCCTATTTTGTCAATAATGAGGCCTGTAGTTATTTCAATTTTACATCATCCTCTGAAGTGTGTACATTTAAGATAATTAAAGTATCCTAAAATTTTACAAAAACATTCTCAGCCTTCTGCGTGTCTTCCTTCAATTTTGTGCCAAGTGCTATATACTTTTCTAATTTTTGGTCCATCTTGACTTGTTCACATTGGCCAAATCTTTTGTTATAGGCCCCTATCCTTTATTCACTTTTACTAGCAGTAGTTGTACCACTTCTTCCAAGTACTCCATCTCAATGCTATGATCTGGCCTGACCTGCATTATAACATCTGGAGATACATGCACAATATTATTGACTATGCCGGCCACCTTATTGTACACATCTTCCAACATTTTATTTGTATCGTTTAGCTCCTCAAGTAGCTCTCAATTCTTCTTATTCCTTCTCTCCACATCCTTTTACACGCTAAGTAATATGACACTTTTATCAAAATTTCTCCATCTTGCCTTGGTGGCCATTTTTATCAGAGAATTGATTGTTCGCTCATCTAAGAGTTGAGTAGATTCTATTATTGGAAATACCTTCTATGGTTCTCTTTTCCCCTTCAACTCCAAAATTGAATCTTTCTTTACTTCAAAACCATGTTCCTCCATGTGCATATGTAATGCCCAAAAGAGCATCTTACATGTGTGTGGGTGGGCCTTGGCCTTATTAAACATGTCCCAATAAAACAGTTGCTCAATCTTCACTGAGGTTTGAAATATAGCCATGAGAAGCTTGGTTGTGTCATCTATGTATGAAATCACTGGGGGTACTTGTGGAGGTTTCCTTAGCCTTCTTCTCATTGATGAATCTAGTCTTGGTCCCATCGTGTGCTACTTACATGGTGTCTCTTACACAATATCACGATGTGTGTGACCTATTTCCTCATCTGTGCCTTGTTCTTCCCCAAGTCCATGATTTTGTGGTTCCTCTTCATCGTGTACTTCTTCACACCCTTCCTAACACTCCTCTTTATGTGCATGCTCTTCATACTGGAATTCCTCCTGTTCTTTTTTATGTTCTATCTATTCATGTTGTTCTTCCTCTTCATGCACAAGCTTATCTAACCCTTCTTCCTCATGATCTAGATCATGGATAATGTGAAGTTATTCTTCCTCTATTTCTTATGTGCTGGGAATTTCCTCAGATAACTCCTCTATAGGATTTAGCAAGCACTTTCTCCTAGTCGGTTTGATTGGAGATACTCGAGGGGTTTCTCCGATTGGGTTAGTTGGAGAAAATTTAGGAGCGCATGAGGTAATTACTTAATGTCATTGCACTCATCTCCTTTTCCTTAAATTGTGATGTGACACACCATCCATCTCATCTTCTTATTCTTCCTCTTCTTTAGGAGTGGGCTCACACCTATGCTTTGGTATCTTCACAATTGTTTTCTTTGATGGGGGAGATGTAAGTTTGGTATCATGCACTTCAAGAACCTTCCTATACTTTAGCTTGGGCTTCAAATAAATGTAGACCTAGAAAACCTCCTTCCCTACTGCTAGTGTTATGACAGGGGGTTGAGTTCAATCAAGCCAGACTCCATTATTTGGATGTAGGGTGCCTTGGTCTCATACTTATATGTCTTGCACAAGGTGTGGTAGTCAAAATATACCTTATATGTGTTAAAATTGAGTGGTTGAACATCCTTTATCTTATTAAATGTGCTCTTGAAGTACCTGACAACAAATGGAAATGGAAGTTTACACCAAGGCCCCAACTTTGTATTTTGTAATAAAAATTTTGCAATGCAATAATGTTACATGATTGCAAACCTTGCTTGTCCATCCAACTTTTTCCAGAACTCCCTAGGTATGCACCATTAATTCTTGAATTTTTGTGTATTCTTTTATACAATTTCTCTAGGCATGCCTTGTATGTATTGAATATCGTGTCATCACAAGTATAATTGGAAAAACATTACGCCGAATATTTCTTCTCAATTTGATTCTCCCTTTTATTATCCACCAGTCCATCTGGAACTCCTATATCCTAAAACCATATCAGTAACAAAATAAACCCCCATGTAATTTTCTCTCCCTTTTCAGTTTGGGTCCTTACTTCTTATATAATGCCTTCTGCTATGAACACAACAATGTTATACTTGTTCCCCTACACCATTTTGTGCATAATATGCCAAAACTTTTTGTTAACCCCTCACCATATTTCTGAAATATCTAATTTGTAGCTCACCAAGTGCGAAGCTGCTCTTATTCTTGGGTCAATAAGGTTTATAATGTTAAAGGCATGACTTCCCCTTTGATATTAAAGTTTAGTGGCTGTTGATGATTTTCCTTGCATATGAACCGTCAGATTCGTGGATACCTTAGGTTGGTGGAACGTGTGCCCTAAGGTAACCTCCATATTTTAAAGAAGCTGGATCTTCTCTGTAGTGTGAGATAGGGATAGGAAGAAACATAAAACTAACTAAGGTGATGCACAAAAATAGATTCAAAAGGGGACATAGAGGTATCTAAAGAGATCTTTTAAAACAACTTGAAGAGATTTTAAAGTATGATCTACTTATTTCTTAGAAAAACTTAAGATTTAATCAGATGTAAAGACAACGCAGACAATAATGTAAATAATAGATAAGTTAAATCCAAGGGTGTATAACATGATAGATTTTATTAATAAATTATCTAGAACTACTAGACAGAAAAGAAAGACTCAGAGTATGAAAGCCGATGGTGCACAGAACAAGAAATTGATTTTATAGAGAAAATAATATATGAGGCGGAGTGGCACATATTACAATCTTTCTTATATAAATGAGTCTTACTAAGGCTTGGCCAATACAAAATTGAACCTTGAAACTCTTTTACCACCTCTTTCTAATTTTTTCTTCCAAAAGATCCTCCCCTTTTTTTTGGTTCCTGGATCCGACCTCCTTTTATAGGTGTTTATGGATCTTGTTTTGATGTCTGGGACCAATGCTTCTACCATCACCATTCAATGATCTTCCCCTTTTGGGTTAATATCTCAACCACTTATTGAGATATTTACGATTTGTGTTTAATTTTCCCAACCGTCGCTTCTGGATTTGGTGATAATCCTTTCCTACCATGTGGAGAGTGGATGCTTGCTTGAGAGTCTTTTCTAGAATTGGATTCTTCAATCTGTACCTATGAGACATATGGTGGGCGTGCGCTAGTTTGGGGGAGGATTCCTCTTTTCTATTACTGGGAAGAGTGATCGGGTGACACGTGGAGGGAACATTGTATTTTACTATGCTTTTGAATTTTTAACCCACCGGGGAATCATTATCGGGCCCAAGACATGTGGACAGTGTTGTAAGATTGAGGGCCTTTTCCTCTTCCTCAATGCCCGATTTGCCAACAGGACATGTGGACACCTTCCGCATTCAGCTTCATACTTAGCCAATTTTTGAGCTAAGTGAACAAAAGAAACAAGGGCTGAGGTGACAAAAAAAGGTGACCAAAATAGTTTATGCAAAAATAACTCTATAAGTATGACGAATCACTTAGGGACTCCATGCCAGTCATGGAAGAACCTGATGATCCTTCTGCTTCTAAAATCAAAATGTGGCCCCCCAAAATGCCACTCAGAGATGCTGTAAGGAATCCTGATATCTGAGCCATTCTGCCTCCATTGGATAGGTCCTTCTCTTTAAGGCCGAAGGGCTCAATCAAGATCGATTATCTCCTTATATGAGAATTTTTTGAGGTTTCACACTACTACGTGTAAGCGGAACTCCAACTACATGATGGGCTTTAGAATGGATTCCAACTTAGCAACACTAGAGCTCTCCTTTAAAGACTGAAAGAGAGTCTTTTCTTGGCATTTTCCAATCAGAAGTTGTTGAATTTGGTCCTTTGTGAGGATTGTAGAGTCATCAGGAAAGGGAGAAGGGAAGCCCAACTGAACTAATTTTTCAATGTTCTTCCTATCTTTGATTCCCTGGTGGAGCTGTGTCAAGAGATTTGGCATTTGATGGAAGCCTTATTACAGCTCAGAATCTCATTGATTTTTGTAGTGATCAGCCACCTGTCTGTAATCCCTTCCCCCTGAAGGGTAGAGTCTGAAGCATTATAAAGTTTCTGAATCAAGAGTTTTGATTCAAGGACCTTGGCAGACACCACACTGGTGATAGTGGAGGCTGTGGTTCCTACATTGGAGCACAATCCCTATACATCAGATATGAATCCAAGTGTGGGGACTAAATCCATTTCCTTAGTGGAAATCTAGTCACAAAAGATGCATATAGCTCATGTACTAGTGTTACAATTACCCCATTCTGGGATTGTTGTTCCAACTTGTGAGTCAATTCCTTGACCGCATCCTCAGATGATTTAAGATTTTTTTGGAGGATTCCCCTTTACACCTTGACAACACAAAAATTGGCTTGGATTGTCACCACCTCTCCTTGAGAAGCCGCAACCGCCTCCTAGGATGGGGCTCCCCTCAACTCATTGCGTAGTTGGTATATTTCCCTACCTTTGGCCTTGATTTCAACCATATGGATGGTCGTGCAGTGGCCTCTACCCTCTGAAGGTTGGTTTGCACCTTTTTTAGCTGATTGTTGAGCTTCAGGTATAGTCTGTAGTGACTACTTCCATATTTCATTCATCAGTTCAACCTTATCTTAAGGCCGGAACTCAGAAAGGTTGACCGTAACAACACTAATAGAATAATCATCAGGTTGCATCTGTTTAACATATTTGGCTACCTGGGAATGAGTCAGGTGATTGTTAAATAGATATTTTGATGGTCATACAATGAATGCATCTACTTCGTTGTTGGCGTTACCATTTCTTTCTTCTTTATTTTTCCTTCTCTAATCACGGGAAGCCTTGATGGACTTAGCTTGTCTCAAAAAATTGGAGGAAGAAGGGACCATTCCTCCCACGAATGGGAACCTAGGTGACAAAATATAGGGAATAGTAACTTGGGATTGAGGCATTGAAGTTACCATGGCCAAGGAAGGGGGCATTACCATGCGTGAGGAGAAGGTTGGGATGGTGGAAAAATATTGCGGAAAAAAGGGAGTGCCCAACGGAGGGATAGTTAACGATGGGGAGATGGTCAAGAGGATACTTCTAGAAGGGGAAAGTGGAGGTGGAAGGGGAGTGTGTTGAAGATCCTCAGAGGGTGAGAGGGGTGGCGGGGAAATAGGAACCGCGACTGACTTTAACCTCTTGCGTACTGGGCTTGAGATTGATTCCTTTTACAGTGACCTTGAATGAAGGGATAATTACTAGGTTATGGTGCTAGAGCCTGAATGGGAAGATTTTTCTGGGGAATGGAAGGTGGAGGTGGAGCAAGAAATTATTGTTGTGGACCAAAGGATTTGGCGGTCAATTTTGTGCACTACTCCAGAATTATTGTGACTGTATCCTCACTCTCTGTGTCAGACACATGATCCACATCCCATAACTCTTCTCACTACTCATCGGTGGAGATAGCCTCAAAAATCTGGGTGGTCTTTCTGATCTCCTTCATATATTTCCAATAGGATTCAATATTTTTTATGCTCTAGTCCCTCTTTTTTAGGGCTGCTTGGAGTCCCTTAGTCATGGTGAGAGTAGGGTCATACTTGTATTTTCCCTAGTGGAATGTCTCCCAGTACTGGGGTTGGAATGTCTTTGAGCTCGAAAAATATGTCGAGTGACTCTTCCTGGGGGTTCAACCTTGCTTCAAAATATTCCCTTGGCTCATGGTGCAAGAGTTGGGGACTTTATTAAGGACCAGAATCACAGCCATTTTTCCGTCTGGGTCATACCTCCAGAGTCTTGAATCAAAGACAAACCCGTAGGAAGCTAGCTTCTTTGTAAGGCCATGCTCCACCTTCCTTTTTAGTATAGTAATTCCCCTTTTGCTCAAGGGGAGGTCGAAAAAGTTCCTTCTTCTTCTAGCTTGAGATGAATTTGATGTCAAGGAGCACCAATTTCTGGCTATTTCGAGGCCGACCACCCGCTTCGTGAGGACCCTGGGAAGCATGAAGGATTCTTCCCTAAAACCATGTAGGTAAATCATAGAATGCCCCTCTGGCGAAGAAGTAATCACAGGGGTGTAAGGGGTTCATAGAGGATAGATTACACCGAGTCATTCATCCTATTGTTGATCCCTTCTTGATCAATCTTTAGTAAGAGGGGATCCAAAAAAGAATTGAAGAATTCATATACGTCTAATGAACGGGACAATATATGAGTCCATGCAGATACTGGAATGACCTTTTAAGGGTCCACTTCCATATCCCATATATTCAGAGCCATAAATTGACTGAAATATTTTGGTGTTCTGATAAAGAATAAGATGGAACAAATAGGATGAATACTTGAATGTTAAGGTGACCAAGAATTGGGCAACTACTCACACATAGATCTTGTGATGACTTTAGTGAAATCAAAACAATATGTCTGTTCCTTGGAAACAAACCTCATCTGAAACAAGGTGGCCATCTACCAATCCTCCATGCCTCTATCAAAATCCTTCCTAAAAATGAATGCCAACATGGAACATACATGTTAAGAATCCATTTGGAGTGATTTCAATTGAATGGGAAACCCTGCGGTCCCTGAGCCATCTGTGTCTTCCTATCTTATCTCCCTGATTAAGGAACAAGGATTTGTTTTGGAATTGCACCCAGATCACTTTGGAGCTTGGCCATATCATAGAAACTAGTCGTTAGGTCATGAGTCATGGCCAACATGTCCCTGATGGCTTGTGGTGTAATCACCACTATTAAATTTCTGCCCTGGATGCTATGGGCTCCTGAATTGAAACAGTGTGCACACATCTGTATGAGTTTAGGGAAGGGGTGCACAAAAGGTACCATGTATTGAGTGAGCATTGTGCTCATAGATTCTAGAGATGAAAGATTTAGAGTCTCCTAGGTTGAGAAAACGGCTGAAGGTCGCCTCCCTAAAATCTTCAGGCTTCTTATTGAGGGATGGGTCGAAGACATTGTTCGCGTGGGGTCGGAGATCACAGAAGGGTTGATGAATCGAGACCCTCCATTTGGAAAATTCAATCTTGGTTGTAGAGGTCGGGGGGGAATTGGTCATCCCACGTAAGATTTCACTGAAGGTGCAGAACTAGAGGCTGCCATGGCATCTTTCTGAGTGGTGGGAAAGGCTAGAATTATTTTAACTTTGATGATTGATAACTGATTCAGAGACTCTTAGCTTTTGGAATGAACCTTGTTAGACACTCCCAATATCTTAAATAGCCATTATTTCTTGAAGAGTAATGGATCATGCATAAACAGGGTCACTTCACATAATGAACCTTTCTAATTAATGAACTCAAGCACCGAACTCTGAGTCTTTCAGAGGTATTTTGTGTCAATTCGAAATATTTTCCTATTCAGTGTTCAAGGAAGTCATTTAGATCATTAATTTTGGGGATAAAACAGGGAGGTACACTCCCTCCAAAACTTCAAAAAGGGGCAAGGTGTCTCTATAAAGGACACGTGTCCAAGACACATGATAAAAGACAAGACAAACAAACAAAATAACAGAAAGCAAACTGTACATATAATATAACTTGGTGAAGGGACTTACAGGAATGGTTTTAAATGAATTCCATTTACCGGAATCACTAAAGAATCACCTTCCATAGTTTCCAGCTCAAACGAGTTGTGCTATTTACATGTGATAATCATGAAGGGTCTGATCCATAGGGGGTCAAATTTCCATGATTCCTAGGCTTAGTAGCTCTTGCATCCCATTTCAGGACTGTAGTTCCAACCTGGAAGTTTGGTTCCATTGTTGTTTTTGATTGAACCAAGTCTTGACTACCTTGCTGAGTGGCTAATCATGGCCTCGTGAGTAGACTCTCATTTCTCTTGGAGCTGTACTAGCTCAGTGAGTCTTACTTGCATTGCCCCATTTTCATCTATCTCAGATTTGCTTTAATAATTGTAATGTGAGGGATCTCCAGGGAAATTGGCATTACGAAAATTTTCCCATAAACTATATCATACGGTGAAGCTTTTAGGATTTTCTTTGGGGTGATACGATCAGACCATAAGGATGTCTTGATATGCTCGTGCCAAAAATTTCTTATGCTCATGCCCCGTCCGCTTTATGATTTTGATTAATTTTTTGTTGGTAGACTCTGCCAAACCATTTCCATGTGGGTAATAATTGGAAGATTTTTTAGGTAGATCTCGTGCTTTACCAAAAATTTAGATACATTGGCTCCCACAAAGGCTTTAACATTATCCGATATGATAGTGTGGGGGGGCCGAAGCATGTAGTTATATCTTGTAGGAGTCCCAGGATTACATTCTTAGTGGCCTCTTTTAGGGGGATTGCTTCCACCTATCAGGTGAAGTAGTTGGTTGTTGTGAGGATCCATTTATGGCTGACACTCAAAGTTGGATTAACCATCTTGATGAAGTCCAAACCCCACTAAGTGAAGGGTTCCTCAACTAGGATGGGGTTGAGAGGTAGTGCCACATTTCTCCAGTGGCTGGTGTAAACTTGGCATACCTTGCACCTTTTTACCTGTGCCTGACTATCAGTGAACAGACTTGGCCAAAAATATCCTACTTGTAGGATATTTATGGATGTGGTATGAGCCTAAAAGTGGCCTCCATATCTCTCATGATGTAATTCATGTAAGACTCTTTTAGCTTCCCCATTTTCCAGGCATCTTAGTATGACTCCGTTAAAATTCCTCTTAAAAAGGAAACTATCAATTATGAAAAAATTGGTCCCTTGTTGCCTATAATATCTCCTCTTTTTTAAGGGGAGATAACTAGGATACTTCATGGTCTACATAAAGTGGATCCTGTCTGAGACCCATCCTTCAAATCACCTTCCTGAAGATACATTATCTCCTCATTTTTCATCCATTTGGGGATTAGATTCCTGCGTCAAATATTGACACAGGCCCCTACCTCTCACAAGCTTTGTGGGCTTTACCTCAATATCATACTCAAGGATCTTAGTGATCCAATTGGATCTTTTCTTAGTTATCTCTCCCTCCATTATATATTCCCTGAAATTGAAGTGAGCTACCATAACCTGGATCCTATTATGAATGACGAGGTGACGAAATTTCTTCAGACCCTAGACTATGGCATAAGCCTACCTTTCTACAAAGTTTTATCTTGTTTCATAGTCATGGAGGGTCTTTGAAAAGAAGGTGATCAGATTTTCCTCCCCTTGTAATTCTCCTTTCTGGGTCAGTACAGATGCTATGCTATGCTTACCCCGTATACATACATAATAAAATATTTTGAGAAGTATGGATTGCGTAGCACCAGAGTGGATGCTACAACCTCTTTTATTGCCTCAAAGGCTAGATGACCTCAGTTGTCCACTTGAAACTGAGGTCCCTTTTTAGCATGAGGGTGATCAGGTGGATGGTCCTGATGAAATCTGATATAAATTTACTAACAAAGTTGATTTTTCCTAGGAAAGACTGGATGAATTTTTTTGTTGACTAGTAGGGGAAGCTCCTGAATGGCCCTGATTCTTTTAGGGTCAATGGAGATTCCTTCCTTTGACACAATATGTCCCAGGATTTTTCCTTGGGGAACTCCAAAGACACATTTCTTTGGGTTCAGGGAGATTCCAAATTCTTGGCATTTTTTGAATACAACCTCTAAGGCATCGAAATGCTCCTCTGTTGTTTTGGTGAACATTGTGAGATCGTCGAGGTATATAAAAATCACCTTGTTTATCAATGCTCCAAATGCGGAATTCATGGCCCTTTGAAAGGTAGCCCTAAACATTAGTGATTCCAAAAGGAATTTTTTACATAGGAAATATTTCCCCATTTGGTTGTGAAGGTAGTCTTATGTTGATCCCCTTCCGAGATCCGTAATTGATTATAACTCGAAAAACCGTCCAATACAGAAAACATCTTAGAGCCTGCGACCATCTGTAATATTTGTTCCATAGAGGGTAAAGGGTAGTGATCCTTTAGGGAGGCCCTATTTAGGTCTCTGAAATCCACGCAGAGCCAGATTTTTCCATTCTTCTTTCTTACCAGAACTAGATTGGAGACCCACATCATGTGCTTAATAGGAAAGATTATGCGAGCCTCTAGTAGTTTTCTCAATTCTTCAGCCATGAGGGATTCTATATTTGGGTTCACAGGCCTTTATTTCTGATGCACATGTTTAGTTCCTTCTTTAAGGTCAATGGTGTGCTGAATGATATCTTTGTTGTAACCATGTAGATCATCATACATCCAAGCCATCACCTTATCATACTTATGACATAAGGCCACAAGTCTCTCTCTTTCCTTTTGAGTCACTGATTTTCTGACCTTTAGTTGTCTTTCTTTAGTTATTTATAGTTTGACATAGTCCTCCTTTATCACAAAAAACTTTCTTTGATCGGAACTAGCATCATTCAAGTAAAAAATACTCTCTAGGGTAATTAAGCCTTTCAGAAGTTTATTTGTCTCCAATTGGATTATATGATCTTTATACACTTCCTCGATCTTGGGCTAGAGTTGATTCACAACTTGATCCGGACTGTCGAAGGAAGTGTATGATATGTTGGTCACTATCGAATACCTGCCAATGGTCAAAATTGTCAGGGATAGAATGGTGGATGATCAATTTTATGGTGTTTTAGTTTGCTATCAAATCCTAAATTGGGTCAAATTGAGACCTTATCAGGGCCATCCTATCAGCCTCCATGTTTTGACTCTGGGGAATTACCTTGATATCAAAGGCTTCAAAATCATCTATAAGATCCCATACCTAGTGCTGATAGGATCTCATCCTAGGATTCTTTGTGGTTGAAGTATTCTTTACTTGTGTCACCACCAATTCTGAGTCACCAAACACTCTCAATTGTTTGATGCCTTCCTTTTGGGCTGTGGAAAAGCCATGCACCAAGGCCTCATACTCTCCCTCATTACCGGTATAGGAGAATTGAAAACAGAATGACTGGAGTATTTTCCTTCCAGTCGGGGATATCAGGCACACTACGGATCTTGAGCCGTTCTTAATTTTGGCCCCATCGAAATGCAAGGTCCATATTTGTGAATCTTTGGGGAGATTCCTTTCTCTTTCATCACATCCCTTTCCACCTTAGGGATGGCAGAATCTTCGTCAAAGATGACATAAGTGGCCCAAACCGGTGGAATCAAAGTTCCCAAAAGGATTGCCACAGGTAGAAGGTTGGATAAATGACCACTACCTTGGGGTTCCCCATTTTCTGTGTATAAATATTCCTTCTTGGTGATCATAGTATGGGAAGTTTCAAAACTAGAAACCACTTGGTCTGTTATATTCTCCTTGGAGAGGGGTTATAACAAGACCTTCATTTTAGACCCGTATTAGGTCTACAGAATCATATGAGACCAATCTAGAGACATATAGCCTCCAATTTTAGCTATGAAATCATGAGAGAGGAAAAGTCCAAAGACTTGGGACATTGATTACCATGATATCCTTGCTAGACAGTTATATTTGGGTAGGAATAGAGTTGTAAGGGGAGTTTTTTGATAACCCCAATGGTTTGGACAAAATTCCCATCCAGTTATATAACACCTTTCTTCAAGGGTTCATATTTAATCCCCAAGGTGTTTGCAATCGCCTTGGGCATGACTGTAGTGCTTTCACCTGAGTCTACCATGGAATTATGTAACAATTTTTTTTCCTACGATAAGATTCATAAAGAAGGGGTTGGGCCTTGGGTTACTAACCTCTCCCTTTTGGCCCAATAGTACTACCTCCGTTGAGACTCTGATGAACTTTTACCTGTTCCTTCTCCTTGCCAGAGGTGGTTGGATCTTCATTTGGTTTGAGCGCTTCTTCGAGAAACTCCTTCTACTCTGGGATGCTCAGAAGATCCCACAAGGATGCATTAGATGGCACTTTCTAAAGTTTTTGGACTACGTTAATCGGTCAAGGTGGAAACAATTTAGAAGATGAATGGTATTTTGTCCCTTCTCTGATGGGCTGGTGGGTATCTTGATTCTGAACAACTCCTCTTGGGATTTCCTTCATGGTGATTGGTGGTGACATGGTTATGATGGTTGGAGGCTCTCTTGTGTCTTTCCAGTCAGATTTGGAATCAAAACATCTTCTTCTATGATTCTTTTCTTAAAGTGAGTGTTGTAGTTAAACTGAATAGGCTTTAAAACAAACGCTTCATTTGTAAACATGGATTCCTCTCCTTCTATCCAAGAGAAAAGATCATGTTTCTGGTGTGATCTCCACTTCTTGTTCTAGGGACATCCCTTGAATTTGTGCTGTGAAGGAGCAATGTTTTGGACTCCCATGGACTGATGAGGTCCAAATATACCTGAATCATAGCCTTCTCTTGATCGTTTCTTGACCACCTTTTGTTGAAAATTCCCTTGGGGAAATCCCTTGACATGTGAGGATTATTGCAAGGGAAGCACCATGCATTGGGGTCTTCAGCCAAATGGTTTTTTCTTGGTACCATCTCTCTCCCTCTATTAGGTGGAATAGTCTGGAGTGGCATCGGTATGGGAACTAACTGATTAGATGGCTATGCATGTCAGTGGGCTCTGGGTATTTTGATATTGAGAGGAATAAGGTGGGCCTACTACCTTGATAATTTTGATAATTTTTCTTGGATAGGTGGCCTAGTTCCTTTTAAGATTTACTATCTCATTAGAAAAAAATTTTTTAAAAATATTTTTCATTTTCTCCATTTTGAGAGAAGAATACGAAGACGTAGAGTAGGAGCCAAATGAGTAGATGGGTAGCTATATAAAGACACAGGGGCTTGAGCAGGGCTTGGTACTTATGCTTTTGGAAGGGGGATATCTCATGGTATACTGGTAGAAGGGTCCTAGGAGGGAGTTTCCCCGCGTATATTAAATTTTTCTCAGCTTGGACAATGATGTTATAGGCTTGTGGTAAGGAATCCCCTCCTAATGATTGAATCATTACCAAAACATCTAAATTTAGAGCTTTCAAATAAAATACAATAGCCATACCCATGGGTGGCCTTACTAGGGCCGGAATCCTTTGCCAAGTTTTATGGAAATTGGTATTAAAATATGTCATTAGATCTTGTGGGCCATTCTTGATGTTAATAAGTTATTGTAGGAGCGATGATCTATCTCCCTTTCTCACTGAATCTTGCCACTAACACCTCTCCTAACTGATCCCAAGTGCCAATCATGTTAGGAGTTAAGGATTGGTACCAATCCAAGGCCTTTCCTTTGAAGGAAGTGACTAATAAGTGTAAGGCGATGTCTTATTCCCTTATATAATGTACCACACATATTTTTGCTATGTCGTGGAGATGTTCCTCAGGAGTTTTGAAATCTTCTCCACTAAATTTGGGAAAATTTTAGCATGTTAACCAGAATAGGATTCCACACCACTGGTGGTGTAGGTAGGATGAGCATGCTTCCTTGATCCCATGAGAAAAATTTCCTCAGAGGAAAAGGTTGGAGATGATCCATAAAGATGGGTCTAAGAGTTCTAGTTGACTGTGTGAGCCTACCTTACGGAGGTGTTAAAAGAGTCTGATTTGGAGGAGACGGGGATCTATGGATCTGTTTACCTCTTCTATTTCAAGGTGGAGATAGCTGGAAGTCATCAAACAAACCTTCCTCCCTTGTTCTCATCGTCATTCACATCCTTTTTAAAATTTTAGAGTAGACCAACTAAACACTACTAGGATCAACCACTTTTTGGATAATGAAATAACAAGATGTGTAGATGGGTCCCACTAGGCATGCCATGAAAATTGTTGATGATTATCCTTGCAGATGAATCACCAGAGTCATTGGATACCTTAGGTTGGTAGGACGTGCACCCTAAGGTAACCTCCAGATTTTAAAGAAGTTGGCTCTTCTTTGTAGTGTGAGATAGGGTTAGGAGAAAACTAAAAAGAAACGTAAAACTAACCAAGGCGATGCACTAAAATAGATTTAAAAGGGATAGAGAGGTATCTAAATAGATCTTTTAAAATAACTTGAAAGATTTTAAACCATGATCTAATTATTTCTTAGAAACACTTTAGATTTAATCAGTTGTAAAGACAAAGCAAACAATAACATAAATAATAGATAAATTAAATCCAAGGGCGTATAACACGATAAAGTTTATTAATAAATTACCTAGAACTACTCGATAGAAAAGAAAGACTCAGAGTATGAAAGATGATGGTGCACAAAACAATAACTTAGTTTAATAGAGAAGATAATATATAAGGCCAGAGTGACACAAATTACAAATTTCTCATATAAATGAGTCTTACTAAGGCTTGACCAATACAAAAATGAACCTTGAAACTCTTTTACCACCTCTGTCTACTCTTATCTTGCCTGAAGCTCTCCTTTTTTTTCCTGGATTGGGCCTCCTATTATAGATGTTCATGGCTCTTGTTTCGACATCTGGGACCAAAGTTTCTACCATTAGTATTCAATGATCTTCCCCTTCTGGGTTAATGTCTCAACCACTTATTGAGATATTTATGATTTGTGTTTAATTCACCCAAATGTCACTTCTGGAGTCAGTGGTAATCCTTTCCTACCATGTGGAAAGCAGACGCTTGCTTGAGAGCATTTCTAGAACTAGATTGTCCAATTTGCACCCGTGAGACACGTTGTGGGCGTATGTTAGATTTGGGGGGATTCCTCTTTCCTATTACTAGGAAGAGCACTTGGAAAACACGTGGAGAGCGTGTTGTATTTTATTATGCTTTTGACTTTTTAACCCGCCGAGGGAATCATTATTAGGCCCTAGACACGTGGACAATGTAATGCGAGATTGAGGGCCTTCTCTTCTTTCTCAATGACCTGATTGCACCAACATGACACGTGGTCACCTTCCACATTCAACTTAATACTTAGCCAATTTTTGAGCTGAATGAACAAAAGAAACAAGGGCCAAGGTGACAAAAAATAGAGGAGGATCAAAGGATTCTATGTAAAAAGGAACTCTATAGGGGCCATATCCTCCACTATTACCTCTTTACGCAGATCAAGCACTATCTCCTCTCTACTATCGCACTAATTTAAAATACATTGAAGTAAATCTAATTTTAGAGTAACTACTATAATGTATGATATATAAATTCTAATGTACATTAAATATGTATTAAAAAAAACATGTACAAATGTGAAACCATAAGTGAGAAAGGGAGATAGAGAGACATAGTTGATTCCTGAGCAATTTAGAAGTGATCTGAGAAGGTGAACAACTAAAACAGACCAAACAAAGTATTAGTAATGCTTGCTGGAGGTTTTGAGACTCAAGAATGTGACAGATAGGAGTTCCTAGGGGAGGAAAGGAGCGTTTGAGCACTAGTGTCTGTGTGAATGATCTGGATCTAGTCTCTTCTGTGCATAAGGAGATTCACTATTAGTCTCTATTTATCACTCTGATTTCACTCCTTGATCACTGAATGTTTGAATAGAGAAAAACTAAACTAATGGAAGACAAACAAAATAGTGAAAACCTTCATGTAGCCTTTCCTTGTAAATGACGATGTAATGTTGTGGAAGCTTATCTTGTGTAACCTTGTAAAATATTATGGGTGCGCTTGAATGACCTCTAAAATGGGGATGCAGATTTCTATGAGAAGAGATTTTGGTCTTGGATAAAGCTTCCAATATGTAGATATTGGAGCAAAGTTGACAAAGTTTTTGTATAAGAAATCCAAGAGGATTTTGTAAGAGGATAAACCTATGTTTTATAAGGTTATGTAGTGGTTAGAAGTTGGTTGAAAGTGGTTGAATGCACTTTCTAAAAATAAAATTTGAGGAAGTTGTAGCAGTTTCGGGAAGATAAATCCCATTGAGGGGCAGAAAATGATTTTAGTTGCAAAAGCTATAGCCAGAAAGGTGGGTGTGCATGCAATTGAATTACCCCTACCTTTCTAGGATTCTAGAAGTTGAGTTGATTGGAATAGTGAAGTGGATTCCAAGTGGAGTTGACTGAGATGAGGAAGTGGAGTCCAATTGGGGAACCTAAGTGGTAGTTGACTATGGAAATAAGTGTACTTTCCCATTTAAATAAATAATTTAATTAGCTAAAGGTGCACTAAGGATTAATTTAATTAATCGAAAGGGATGTAAGTGCATGATTAATTAATTTAATTAATCGATCGTAAAGGTATGAGCTAGGATATACCAGGATAAAATGGAAACAAGTGTGTAATTTAGGGTGTATACATTTTCCCCTCTTTAAAGTGTTATTGTGAAGTAATAGTGGTTTAAAGATAATAGACACATGTAGATCAATGATCAGAAAGTAGTGAAGTATTGGCATTCCCCAACAAGTAGGATAGTAGAGGAATGCCCCCTCAAGTGGGTGGATGACACATCAAGGTGGTGGATAACCACTTGATAGGAAGAAGACAAGGGATTTGAACAAGGATGGGAAGAATTGTTCTCATAGCATGAATGCCATTTGGAGAGTAATTTTAGAGAAACCTTATTTTTATTTTTACAAAATAGAGTTATCATCATAATTATGAAAGAATCAAGATGGTTAACCCATATGTGAATAAACAAACACACACAACAAAGAAGAGATAAAAAGAAAAACAAAACCAATATACATAGTAGGTGCAGGAATTAGGGTTAGAAAGGAACCAAGATGTAATCAAACTACTTGCAAGTGGTCAAAAAAGTAAACATCAACAATGCAACACAAAGTTAAAAAATAAGACAATTAACTACACCCCTAATGCTTGCCAAAATGATGATTAAGTAGATGCAAATGCTCCTAAGGTGGGAATGTGATCAGACTAGAAGAGTGGAGTAAAATGACTCCTTATGAAACTTTTGTTGGATCCATTATGTAAATGATCAGAGTTAAAATTTCCCTACACAAAGTTATACCATGAAGGAAAAATAATTTTTTGACTTGCCCCAAGCATAGTTAGCCTATCATGCAAAGGGAAGAAAGTGATAGTTGTAATATTGGAAGGATCACTAGGGTAGTAGATAAAGGTATGACTTTATCAAGATTGTGTTTAAATGTTTAAAGATTCACTTCAAGAGTTTTCCAATTGTAGGATCTCTATGAGAAGTGAATGTTTGTTCAATTTTTTTGTGTTTTTCATATTTTTTAAAGTATTGAAATATATCATTTTTTTGGGATTTTTACGAGTTTTTTGAAAAATTTGAAATAAAAATGCAAAGAGATGTAAAAAAACATGAATACACAACAAAAAGGAAAAATTTCCATAGATTATTTAGTAAACCAGGACGAAGACACAACACGTACAAGCGACAAAAAAGACACAAGACGAGCATTGTAAACAACCTCAATATGAATAGGAAGGAACCACACCAAAGTTATGGAAATTAAGATGCGAAGAATTTTTGCTACAATTGGTTTGCAACCAAGGAAAACAAAGTATAACAAAATAAAAAATTGAAAGAAGAAAAAAACTTTGTCACAATGTTGACAAACCACAATAGTATAACACAATTTTGCAATAATGACATCTAATGACACTCCAAATGTGTTCCACATTGAATAATTAGACAGATATGAATTCCCCCAAGTGATAACTTAGAATGCAAGAGGATTATATTGGGTTGAAGAGTAGAGTGATGCTTAGATACTCCAAAAGATAATCTTATCGGATCCCATTGAAGTTTGATATGTATTGGATTAAAATGTGAAATCCAAGTGTGCCCCAAGTAAAGTTATATTGTGAAAGCGTAAATGATTACCTCGAGCATAGATATACACCACGGGAAATAAATATGATTATTGAAAGAATGATCTGGAATGATCATGAGGAGCACTGTCAAAAGGTAAAATTGTTGAACTGTGTTATTCAATTGCTAAAATTTGGTCAAACATTATTTGAATGTTCTACTTTTAACATTTTTATACTATATTTGAATTTTAAAAAAATGATTTTTTTTTTTGTAATTTTGTGATACATATTTGAATGTTTTAAAGTTTTGTGAAAAATTTGTAAATGTTTTTGGTACTTTAAAACTTGGTAAAAGGGGTGCACTACTTAAAAGCATATGCAAATAATTAGAATAATTTCATTCCATTGGCTGAAATGTAGATGATAGGGTGTTTCACTCCACTCGTGAATCCATGTAACTAGGAAGATGTGAAGGCTAATCACCAAGAACTAAGAAGGATGTGATAACAAGGTGAATAGTGATATGAAAGTGAATATGATAGATGCGAAGACACAAGGTGTAATAATGATCCATATGAAAAAATGTAACTCATCTCTAGTATAGGTTATATGACCAATTCCAAGATGATTCCACTTTATAGGTGTTGACTCGACTTAGTTCCGTTGATGGCCTACTGATTGACAAGGTTCAATTGAAGGAATTTTTGTCTCTCTTTAACATACACAACTTCTTGGGATATTTTTGATTAACCACTATTTGATTGAGATTTGTAAAGGCTTTATTAGTTAATTATTTTTATTTATTTTTGAAAGGGGCACCCTACATGTTTCCCTATGTCATCAGTAAGAGACAAGGGCTCAACACTGAAGGCAAACTATAGGTGAGTGAGGGCTTACGCTATTCACAGTCTCATACTACTAGTGAGAAGTATGGGCTCATCACTGAAGACTATGAAGGATGAAAGGTGTAATAATTATAATATATATATATATATATATATTTAGATTGATCTAATATGCCTTGTTTATTAATAATGTGTTTGTTGGGAAGGAACATTCTTCCCCCAAGTCTCAACCTTATGCAACTAGTAAGATGCAAGGGATCAACACCGTAGAATGATATGGGCAGTAAAAAAGGACTAGGTAGAGAAGTTTGAGCTTTTTGTTAAAGATAGAAATTATTTAAAAGGAGAAGTTGTCATTAGTAAGCTTTAAGACAAAACTGTAGGTAAAAATATATGAAATGGTAGAAACCATAACATGAGTGAGACAAACAATGCCCAAGAGGAACAAGGTTAACCTGTGTCTTAATAGGTGAAGAATGCCAATATATGATAATGTTATGATTAAGACATTTGTAAATAGATGGAATGCTTAACAATATTTTTACTCACTTTTCCGTTTCTGATTTACAAACAATGCATTAAGGAACAGTTTAATACAGAGTTTCATTATATTTTTATGCTTTTTAATTTTTTTGAATTTTGGAGGATGAGGGTCTGAAATGGACTCATAAAAAAAGAGGTCCATGTTTATTAAAGTTGAATGGCCCTGAAATATGAGACTTGGGTAGATGAGATCCAAATCAAGAGGGGGAATTTAAAGATTCAATAGGTCCTGAAATAGTAGACATGGGCAGACAAGGTCCAAGTAAAAGGAGGAAATATGAAGATGTGATAAGTCTTGATTTATGAGACTTGGGTGGACAAGGTCCAAGTCAAAGGAGAGAATCAAAGGATTCAGTCAGTCTTGAGTTACAATACTTGGGCAGATGGGATCCAAGTCAAAGGGAATAATATAAAGATTCAATAAGTGATTAGATAAGTGTTCGATGGGATCAAAAGACCTATGTGATGTTAGAGGAGGATTTTTGACGTGGGGAATATGTTGAGATTCATATATAAAATTGAGTGGGAGAATGCAAGGAAATAAGTATTGATCTTTAGATGTATATCCAAGGTTACTTGTAGGCCGTAAAGAGGAGATATTCAATGTTTCTCCTTCGAGGCTAGGGAGTAATTGATTTGATAAAATATTTGAAATTAAAGAGTGAAAAGGTTGGATAAGGATATTCTTGGGTATATGTAGTTCGTAGAGTATATGCATGTAGATGTCTTGACATGTAAGGGTCATCGTTGATGAGATGCCTACAAGAGTGATCGTATGGGGTATACTAGACCTAGAAGGCTGTATTGTCGTAAGTGTCCAAGCTTGTTGTGGTTTTGTTTCTACAACAAGACTAGAGATGTTAGGTATAGGATCTGGAATGGAAACAATAGAATCAATCTCAATAGAGATTGATGATGGACCCTCTTCGGTATTGTCTACAGTTATATCAAGTGTTGAAAGGGAGTGTTAAAGAAAGTTCAAGGTATTATTTGACGTTAGAAAGTTGTTGTATGAAATAGGTTTAATGTCTATTTGGACAAATGAAAGACAGTCTAAAGAATAAATAGATTAGTTTGGAGGGAGAGATACTTGACCATTGTCATGATATCATTGATTTTTAGTGTGTACAGAAGTGGGCACAACAATCAAATATTCATTTAAAGTTGTGGAAGTTGATGTGTCATCGGTCATGAGAACTTCGTCCTCAAGCTCTATAGAAATGATGGCTCCATCATCAATTAAGTCTTAAATATAAAGATGAAGAGGTCTATAATGATAGGTAGAATGACCATCCCTGCGATGGTATTCACAATATGCAGATGCATTATACGACGTAGGATTAGATTCCCCATTAGAAAATGGTCTCATAGGTGGATATTTGTTCATGTTAACCTTTGCTAATTGTTTAAAGATACTATATATACTCTTTGTGAGAGGTGTAAGTTGAATTTTAATGGTACATAGGGTAGTGTATGCAATACATGATATGATGGATTTATAATCGACGTTGTTTGAGGATTCACCATGTTCGTGAGATTTACCCTTTGTAACATAGTTAGGAAATGGATTAAAAAACATCTTTAGATTGTTTTTGGGTGTTTTGGTAGATGGTATGACTTCAGCCACTATGTCTCCATTGTCAATGAGGTCTTGAATGTAATTATCAAGTTATTTACATCTGTCTATTTGATAATGTTCAATGTGATGGAATTCACAATATGTGGTAGGTCTATACCAACTTGGCTTAGGTTCTCCTTCAGGGAAGGGTTACGCAATAGGATAAGTGGCCACATTAGCACTTTCTAGATATTTTAAGACGCTTGAAAGAGATTCCCCCAAAGATTTATATTGTCTTCGATTGTATTCATGAGGAGGAAGAAAAGTTTCTCTTTTTTGAATGACGATAGATGGTTTAGACTTAAGCTATTTTGATTGGTTGTTCTGTAAGTTGTGCATGTTTCGATTATCTGTGACACTATCATTGACAATGTTACGGTTGTGGTTGATGTACCTAAGTTTATCATGGAAAGTTCTAGGGTTTTTATTGTTGTAATGATTACACCTATTGTTTTTATAATGAGGCTTGATTAATCCTTTATAAATGAGGGATTTTTCTATTTGAGTTCCCTTTTTGATAACTTCCTTAAAATTGTTGAGGTAGTGCATTTGCATGTGAAAGAACAACCCACCGTTAAGGTTTGGGATGAAGATGCTAACCATTTTTTTTAGGGATTAAACATGGGAATTAACTTTCAATTCCTTTCCATCATTATAAGAACTATGTAAAAATCTCATTTGGTCATTGTTTGGTATTGCACAAATCCATCATCATGACCTCATACTCAAGGTTGAAAGAGAATTGTTTGATCAACTTCTCCAAGAGATCCATGAAGGTAGAGATAGATCCCTTTGGAAGGTGTAAGAACCAATCCAAATCTTTTCCTACTACTCTTATGAAAGAGGTAGAAGATAAAGATATCGTTGTAAGCCACCTCTTGGCATGCCATGATAAATTCCTTGACATGCTCTCTAGGATCAGCTTTGTCCTTGTATTTTATAAATTTGGGAATCTCAAAAGAGTGTAGGAAGGGTGTGCGTAAGATGCCCATGTTGAAAGGGTATGTACACAATTCATCAAAATTGAATTATTTGCATTGTTTTTGCATACCCGAGATTGTGTCCTTCATCATTTTCCACTCTTGAGAAAATTGGTGAATTGGTTTGTGGGATTATGAGAGTATTATTCTTATGATTGTTGTTCTCTTTGTCAGTCTCAAAATCAGTTTTGAAGGTGTGGTAACTTTTCTTTATGTGTTCGATACCTTTAGTATCATCGTTAGTGACTGTAGAGGATAAGAGAGTGAGTTGTTTATCCATTTCCTTCATTTGACTCGTGAGGGATTTAGTAGGATCGGTGGCCAAATCTGTGGATTTTCCTTTATTATCTGCACTTGTTTTACTTGGTCCTACATCACCATGTTTTTTTGAATCAAGTGGTGGAAACTTAGGGGATTTAGGTTGTCCTTTTAAGGCTTTCAACTCATCCTCATCAAAATATGAGTGAAATATTTCTCCCATTGCGAGGAGACAAAGAAGGAATTGGTTTTTTTTTGTCACAAAGTAACGTCTATAGAAATATTTTTAAGTTGGTTTTCTTCCTCTTCATCTGAACTAATGTGGAAATGGTTTCTTTCTTTCCATCTAAAGGGACTATAATAATAATGTCGTGTTCCTATCATTTTTTAAAAATGGGAGGAACAAGAAGAGGTTTGATAGAAAACTCATCCCTTAACAAAGTGAATGCTAAGATAGAAGAGGGGAAAATAAGGAAAGGGATTGACCCTAGTAAAATGAGTGCTAAGAGGGAGGTGGTGAAAAGGGTTATTTGATTTCCCGACTCCTAAAAATGAGATTTAATGGAAAAGGGACTAAAAAGAGGTTAGATGTTCTCTACGCTTTAATAAAAATGGATGTTAAGGGAAAAGAGACTTGACAAAGTGAACATGATAAAATATTAACACAATGAGTGATAAGAGTGAAAAAGAGATGCGAAAAGGGGAAATATTAAAAAGATGAGTGTTAAGGGGGAAAAAAAGGGTGACACCAAAACACTTAACAAAATGATAGATGTTAAAGTGGAAGAGACTTGTTTTCACCTACCCAAAATTGTGAATTTTTTTTTGGCTAAGTGATCCCTTGCCTTAATGTATTGGCCTTTTTTGAAGTCTAAAGAATGTAGAAAGTTCAAGATTTAGTTTATTTGAATCATTTTTGGTCATTTTTTAGTGTTTTGTGGCTCCTGCGGACTTTAGTGGAACATGAGGAACAATTCCTTTGTTCCTCTTGTTCCCCACATCCCCGTTCTACCTGTAGTTCATTCACTGGTAGTGTTGTGCGGTTGTTTAAAATCCTTGTGGAACTAGTTCCTATCAGGATATGGTTTTATGCAAGTTATAATTCTCTGCACCCCTTTATTCCTTGAGACTCTTTTTTGTGGATTTTTTGGGAGTTCGTGGAACTAGAGGAACTTGTTCTATCTTAACCCTTGTTCCCTGCAATTTAAAGCTTTCCACATTATGTTATATTTTCCTTTGACTATGGAAAAAGAGGAAATAATTGAAACCAAAGGAACTTGTTCCACCCAAATGATTGTTTCCCACAATACCTTCTCACCTGCAAGCCTTGTGTTTCACAACGTATGCATAAATTATTCAATCGGGTGGAACTAGTTCTTTCTGAACCTTCATTCCCCACAAACCTATGTCTCACACAATTCATTGAACTTCTGTTTATTGCAGAAAATGTGGATATTTTTAGAATATATGGAACTCATTCATGTTGGCTTTAGGTTCCCCACTCTCCCACTTTCTCTACATTGTGTTGAGTTCCTTGAGTTCTTTAAAACCCCTTCATATCTGCATTATATAGAATTGGTTAATATGGTTCCCAAAAGCTTGTCAACTTTAGCATCACACTGTTTTGCATTAAATTAACCCCATTTTGAATGAATTTTCTATAAAAGGATAAACTTGGTCATTTTCACCATTCCAAATTGAGATTTTCACTGTCCATTATGCTTTCTGTCGGTATTCCCTAAAAGACATTTTTGTCCATATCTTGCTCATTTCTTGTCCAAATTTAAAAATTCAAATCACGTTGGAACTGTTGTAGAGGTGCCATCATTTTTATACTAAAGGTGATTGATTTTATGTTCTATTTGTTTAATTTGGTAGTTATTTTTGTTTTTAAACCTCTCCTTCAAATTACTCCTAAAAACCTTTGTTGATCCTCCACTCTTTTTGAGTTTTCTCTCACACCTCCACAATGAAGTTCAAATATAGAGGATATGAAAAAATTTCTTCCCTTGATACCTCTATACCCAATATAGGAGACAATGATGTCAGACACATGAATTTAGATGATTTATGGGCTCACATTTCAGAAGATTCTTCCACCATAATTTCCCAATGCATTAAAAACATTGGAATTGCATATGATGTTAGCTTTCCCACATCTGTTAAGTGTACTAAAAATGTATTTTCTTGTGCCTCAATATTTGACCTAGAAACCAAGGAAATCAAAGATCCTCAAGGTCAAATAATTTCCAAGCTTGATGCAAACTACATAAATGTAGCCTTAGAAATCCCCACCTTTGACAATTCCAAAAATTTAAGCAAGGATGAGACTCAAAATCTATTTGATCAAGCTAAGGATAAATATAAAACAATGATAGCTAAATTGGTGATCAAGGATTAAAAGAAAGGACTTTCCAAGCCGCCCAAGGTTCTCTATAGGTCAAATTTCAAAGAAGAATTTTAAGACAAGATCACCCTGCTTGTAAGATTGATAGGCATTCCTTCCACAAATGAATTTCAATACTGGACGTACATGTATATAAATTTCATTTGTGAGGAAAAACATAGGATGAATTAGGGAGAAATTATATGTGAGAACCTGAGTGAACAATTGGTCAATGTGCACCAAAGAAAAACCTTCCACATGACATCCCACCTAATGTACACCCTAACAACCTACATGATATGGGTAGGGTTATCATCACAAGATGACAAGAAGAATGCACCAATGTATGAATTCTACCCTTAACTTACTTATAAAAATAGTAATCTCACCACATGAGAGTTAATGATGCCTTCACCATGTTCCTATTTAGGCTATTAGAAGGAAATGTAGCTGAGAGAGTCTTTGCAGAAGCAAGACAACTAATTTCTATATATGGCAGTATTTTTATCCAATTCAGAAAGTTCTCATATATTAGAATAGATATTTTGAAGGTGTTCCTAATAAATTTCCAATGTATTGTAATGACAAGCTAGTTCTAGTGGAGGTTTGTAGACAATTGGATATGTTGCATAGGACTTGCAAGGATAAGAAGATAAATAGTATTCAATTTCCTATCTCTTTGGGAAAATTCATATGTAGGTCTACTTTGGATGTAAAAAATGATAAAAGAATAATCTTAGAGTTCAAATTTCATACCTATCAGAAGAGATCCTCATTTGATAGCAAAGGTTTTATCTCTAAGCATCTCAGGATGACATACTATCACATTCCCACATTCAAGGACTATTGGAAAGATTGTGTAGATGTGTATGAGGTAAGAAAGATGTATTTTGGAAAGATATCATTATAGAAAATCAAGGATATCAACTTGTACCATGTTCTTGAGGGCCTAAAAGATGTTGATTTTGATCTCTACTCTGTGAAATATATCTAAACCATTTAACACATGCCTATCCCAACAATCAACTAGTGTAAGAAAGAAATAGATGATGCATATGCATTGAATAACCTTATACTAGTGAGGACAAGAAAATTGTTCAATAGGAAAAATAAGGAATACAGAGAAATGATGAAGACATATCCCTCCTAGGAAGCCTTCACCTCTCATAAAGAAGCTCCAACTTAATTGACTCCTTCTTCCTCACCCTTGGATTCAACAACCAAGGTGTATGTAAAGAAAGATAATAAAAACGAGGTAGAAAAGCTGAGGAACCACAAGAACAAAGAGTGGAGCAAGAAAAGCCTCTTGAATCAGTTAAATAAATTGCCCTTACTGTTGATCAAGCTCCAAAACCCTCTGGAGAAGAAGTGAAAGTAGCTGAGGAATAAAATGATGAATCAGAATAAGAGGTTGAAGAACAAAACAATAATGAAGATTATGATGATTAAGAAGAAGGAAATGAGGAAGGTGAAGATGAAGAATATGAGGTAGAGATCATAGAGCCAGATACATGAAAATCTAGTGCCTCAAGGCCTAAGCTAGAAGTCAGAAGACCATATTTTTCTTCTATTAAGACTCCTACTCTTGAGGTATCCTCATCTCAACCTCTTGGTCATCCAAATGTCCTTAAATTTCCACCTCCTCTAGCTCCACCTTTTAGTGATACATTCATATAGTTCTAACCCATGATTGACAATAAGAAAAGGTAGGCTTCTTCACAAATTGTTGTTCCTAGATTTAATGTAGTGGATGATTTTCTTGGTCTAGCTCCTCATCCTCTAAAAAAGGAAAAATAAACTTCTCATTTGGTCTCAGATGCTATAGGACAACAATTTATATAAATTTATAAACCAAAGGGAAACAAGGGTGAAAATGAGATATCAATTTCAGACCTAGAGTTGACAAGGATCCCACTTGGAGTCCACCCTTGAAGGAGAAGTGAAAAATCTCAAGGAACTATTTCAAAGGTAATTGAGAGGGTAGAGAAAGGTAAGAAACCATAGGAGAAAATTTAATAACAAGTATAAGTTCTCTCAAATTTCATTAAATCCTTTATCTCATCTGACAAGACCCCTATGAATCCTACTCCTCTTTCCTCACTTCCACCTACTATTGTCCTTTCTAAAATTGATGTCAAAGCCATCAAAAAGATAAAAAAACATGCAACATTTGGTAGAACTTCTGAGTCCTGGGTGGAAGGAATTTTTGTGTGGAATAACTTTATGAGTTTCACAATGTGGTTGTTGAGGCCACCAAGAGACTCTAACAAAATGGTGGTGTTGCCAAAGAAATGGAGTATTCTTTTGGGAGTTGGTCAACTACTACAACAAACAAAATTATCCCCAAAAGCATGGAAATCTTAATTTCTGTCACTAAATTCAGAGTTCAGGCTCTCAAGATAAAGGTCTTAGATGTGCCCATTCCAAATGTTCCAGATGTTTCTTCCTCTTCCAGTTCTTAGTAGTCTTTTATCTAATTGTTAGGTTTTGAAGTCAACTTTATTATTTTGAAAATAAAATTGTAAAATAAAGCCAACTAATGTAATTAACTAATTAAGTGTTTAACACTTAAGTTAAAGATAATTAGTTAAAAAGTTGATTACAACCTCCCCTCATCCTATATAAGGCTTCTTTCTTACTTGTAAAGGGGTTAGATATTGGTGCCATTTAATGTAAATAAATTTTTTTTAGTAATACAAAAGAATAATTCTTTCTCTCTCATATGTGTTCTTTCCATTTCCTTTTCTTGCAATATGTGAATGTGATCATATAATATATATGATATTTGAAAATTTGTGTTCAATCCATAGAATGAGATGTGATGAACTTTGTGTCGATCTGCATTTTATATTATATGGGTTTTCATGTATATTAAATCATATGTTCTTAAGTTCTTTGCATGCAATAGTAAAATATAAATATGCATTCTTTGTATTTGAAAGTGTTGTTTCTTCCCTTTCTCTCCTTACAATAGTGGTCAATCTTGCACAACCAAGGATGTACTTGTATCCTTGATTAATGAGTTGGCCTAATATTTGTTTTCCTAATCCATAATTCTTACCTGTATAAGCTACCGTTTCTTCCTCAAAAACCTATTCCTTTGTTTTTATTCTATATTGAGAATATTAAATCATTCACATGCACCAATATCCTCATTCAAATTTGATTATACTATACATTTGTACACATTTAGAGTTTCAATTTTTTGATGAAATAAGGGAACCTACCCCATAAAGAGGAGGGATTGTTATCCCCTGAGCTGTTGATTGTTTCCAATGAAAAAATTTCTAACCAAAAAGACTTAACAAGGTCAGCATGATCAACTCTTAACAAAAGGAGTGATAAGAGTGACAAAAAAGGGTGTGAAGAATTAACTCTTAACAAGATGAGCGTTGAGAGGAATGAAAAAGGGTGAGAATTCACAACACTTAATAAAATGAGTGATGTTAAGGTGGTAGAAAAAATTGAAATATTAGTTTAGAGGAATCTTAGAAAAATGAGTGCTAAGAACGATGAAGAGGTTTGAAAGACTTCATGACCCTTTAAAAGGTGAATGTAAAGAGGGAAGCAATGAAATAAGGTTAGTTTTCTCAACTTGTGAAAAAATGAGTCTGACAAGAGGAGACTTAAAACATGATAAAAGACGCTCAAATATTAAAAAAATAGTGTTAAGGAAAGAAAATTAGGAAATTTGATGAGTTTTCTCGACTTTTAACAAGGTGTGTGTTAAAAGGGAGACTTAAAAAGACAATGAAAATTTTCTATTCTTAACCAAATGTTTATTAAGGAGACACAAAAAAGAAATGTGAGTACCTAAAAATGAAAAAGTGAATGTCATCAAAAGAAGTGAAGTAGTGAGGAAAAAGGTTTGAATCTCATGAAAGTATAGATAAGAGATAAAGGGAAAATGATTGATTAATGATATCAAATTAAATTAAAGTGAATGATTTAAAAAGAGAAGTGAAGAAATGACAAGGATGTTGACAATGCAACAAAGTGATTGCAAAATGTGATGATGTAAGATGCTGTGGGAGAGATATTGAAGATGCCGTCAATTCAATAAAGTGAATGTGGAATGTGACGACGTAAGAGTATGAAATGCTAAAATTTTAACATGAGTAATTGTAAAGCTTAATAATTACGAAAATAAAAGATCAAGGTGATCAAAAGGGTGCTTGACTATGATAAAGTGAGTATCACAATGTCAATACTTAGATGAAAATGATGAAAGTGCTCAAGTTAATATGTGGATATCCACAACCCAAGACTTAGTCATGTTTACAAAGTAACAAAGTGGATGAGAGAGAAAACATGAATGAAAAAAGTGAAACACAAGTGTGTAACATGCAAGGAAAATGAAAAATTATGTAGTGAAATTTTTCCTCTACCTTATATTTTCTTAGACAAGGTGTGGCTTCCTAAATGGTTCACGCAACTAGGTGTTAGCAGTATACCCAAGTGAGCATAGTGCTATTACTAGTTATCGAATTTACTTTACCCCCTTCAAAACAATGAGAAAAGATATTTCTCAAATGAATCACACCGTGGTTGCCACTAAGGATATCTGTGACTCTAATCTCACAAGGTGTACTAGTTAGTTGGGATAGGGGTACCCGTTTCGTTAGCCAGTTCCCTTAATGTGGTGACTACTTTGGGGTTCCCGTGGTTCTCCTCAAGTGAGTTTTATGGCTTAAGCCAAAACACTTATCATAGTTATAGTAGTTAGGAAATATCCCTATCAATCACACCTACAAATACAATGTGTAGTGTTCATTTTATCTTGATTAAAAAAATTCCCCGCACATAATGAATTAGTAGTTTGCTTAGCACCCAATCGAGGAAACATGCAGTTAGTAGTTTTGATGTGGTCTTCATAATATAATCCTGAAAATGAGTGTTAGTAGTTTTCTCAAGGTAAAAAAAGAGAAAACACTAAAAAATAACACAATCATGTTTGTGATTCTCAATATTGCTTGTAACAAGTGCAGAAGAAGAGCATATGCATGAAATGTCGTGCAACTAGCTTAAAAAATGACAAGGATGTGAGTAAAATATGCCAAAAGTGTTATTATGTTGCAAAAATGAATACATGTTTGCAAAAAGTCGTTAAAAAATGAAGTGAAAGCGACAAAATCTTCCAATAACCCTCTAAAACTAAGTTTCATAGTTAGCCCAACGTAGTAAAATTGACAAACATAATAATTACAAAGGTCCTAATGTTAGTGTAAAAGACATAATGAAAATAATTAAATGAATTAATTAAGTAAATATAACTAATTAATTAATTTAAAAGAAAACTAAATGAGGTTTACAATACCTAATTAAATTAATTAATCTAGATGAGAACCAATTAACTAACAACGTAAAATAAACTAATTAAAGTCTAAGCTAATGGAAACATGTGATAATATGAATAAGATATAAAATAAATATTAAACTGAAGTTAATAATAAAAATAAACAAAACAAAATAAAAATTGAACCCTAATTTTAAAACTCTATTATAAACCTAATTGTATAAACAAAACATGAGAAATAAAAAACATAAACCTAATATACTACGATAGGTTGGATTGCTATTATTTTGTTTTGTATGTTGCTTTGGTGTGTTGTTGTAGGTTTAACGATGGAAGTGACATTGGTTCACATGTGTAGGGGGCTGAGGATGGAGAGATTGTCTCATGGGCAGGTGAGCACAGTGACGTTGGCTTGTGAGCGCAGGAAGCTCGAGATCTGTAAGTAGGGGCAAGAGGGATCCAAGCTCAATGACGGTGTCGATGATTAGAAAGGGGCTAGGGTTTTTGGAATGTCAGGGGGTTCCACAAGGGGATAAATGAGTTAGGGGGTTGGGTGAGTTATGATTTAGGTTTTCCAAGCTACTCTGGGTAGGTCGGTTAGTGTTGGGGAGGGGTAGAGTTGTGAGCGAGCTTTGTGAGTAGGAAGGATAGGCAGCAGAGTAGATACGAGTCGCGGTAACTTGGGGTTTTGGGGGGGGGTAAATAGGGTGTGCGAAGGGGTAGGGAGTAGGTTACTCGGTGAGCAGATCACCGAGTAGCTCATAAGTTGGGAGATAAGGTGGTGGAGGGGGATTAGGAACTTAGGGATCTAAAAAAAATTGCGTTCTTTCTGATTTTTTTATAGGTTTATAACGAGAAACATAGAATAAAGGAATACCTAAAAAAATTGATGTTGTAAAACCAAAAAGTATAAAACAAACCCCCCACAATTAATAGACTGCTAAATCTATCTATGAGTAAATAGCCCACTAAACTTAGCGGAAAAATTATTAAAAAGGGATTTTTTTTAATCAGATTGTTTAACATTGTTTTATGCTACTAATTGTTTTTACAAATATCTGGAAAATAATAAAAAAAGTAGCAAAAGACAATAAAGAAGTAAAAGTAGCAAATATCTGGAAAGTAATTTTTTTTGCATATTTTATAACTGATGTGTGTTTCTCCAGAACACCTCTAAGATGCACTACAATGAAACTACACAAATCATAAATTTACTATGAAACAAATGAATAATAGATGAAACAAAAATGAAAGAAGATGGGTGTGGTCCCATTGGGCATGTAAAAATGTGAACATATAAAAACTAAACTAATGGTAGACAAACAAAATAATGCAAACCTTCTTGTAGCCTTTCCTTTTAAACCTGAATGTAAGGTTGTGGAAGCTTAGCTTGTGTAGCCTTGTAAAATATTATGGTTGCTCTTGAATGACATCCAAAATGGGGATGTAAATTGCTACGAGTAGAGACTTTGGTCTTGGATAGAGCTTCCAATATGTAGATATTGGAGCAAAGTTGACAGAGTTTTTATATAGGAAATCCAAGAGGATTTTGTAAGAGGATAAACCTATGTTTTATAAGGCTATGTAGTGGTTGGAAGTTGGTCAAAAGTGGTTGAATACACATGCTAAAAATAAAATTTGAGGAAGTTGTGGTAGTTTAATGAGGATAAATTCCATTGAGATGAAGTAAATGAATTTAGTTGCAAAAGCTACATTTGGAAAGGTGGTTGTACATGCAATTGAATTTCCCCCACCTTTCTAGGATTTTAGAATCTGAGTTAACTAGATCGGTGACCTGGAGTCTAAATGAGTTAAATGGGATGACGAAGTGGAGTCCAAGTGGGGAACCTAAGTGGCAGTTGACTAGGAAAATAGGTGTACTTTCCCATTTAAATAACAAATGTAATTAGCTATAATGTGCATACTAATTAATTAATCATTTATTTAATAAATGATAATTAAGCTAGCTAAAGGTGTACTAAGGATTAATTTAATTAATCCAAAGGAATGTAAGTGCATGATTAATCAATTTAATTACTAGATCTTAAAGGGATGAACAAGATGTACTGGGATAAAATGGAAACAAGTGTGTAATTTAGGGTGTCTACAAAATTTACCTATAATCTGTAAAATAAGTTGTCTACCTACACATGTTTACAAACCACATCAAATATAATTAAAAATATGTATAATGTGGAGTCATATTGATCTCGATGGTCATCCAAAGAGTAAAATTAGTACCGAATACTGTTACATGTCAAAATCCATGTAGTTCTATGTCAGAGTGTGTGTAATGATGCCCTAGGACACCCTTGTAAAATTTGCACAAAAGATAATAGACTAGATCTATTATGTAGCAAATGTATAGAATGTGTGAGATGTATTAGAATATACTTCCCCTCCCATGTTGTATGTGGAACCTTTGTCCCTTGAATGAGTGTGCTAGATGGATGCCTTGAGATGTTCTTTATGTCTTTAGATGCAAGCTTAGGTGATAATATGTAATGTTTAGTACTATGTCCTTTATTTTGAAAACATAACTATGTATTTATATGATTCCCTTGTTTGAATTTCATAACTGACCCCAAAGTAGTAAAAAGTAATGAAGAAGTGAAAGGGGTCCAAAAAGATTAAAAAGGTAAAAAAGGATAGGAGCGCACATGAGGAAAATAATACCTGACCCTAATGTCCCAATTGGGCACTAGTATCTGAGGCCATAAAAATAAAACAGTGAAATTCCAATAAGATACAAGATGTATAAAGCCAATAAAAGTGTAGAAGACAAAGCAAAAGGCTAAAGGGAGTTGTCAATGACTAGTTTTCTTGCTTAGGAATCATGTAAATGCTAAGATGCTTTTAAGACCTAGAGATGTACCCAAGTGCATAGATTTTGTGTCTACACACGTAAAACTGTTACTCGACTAATAAATATTTTAGTCAGGCACATACTTCTTCCCTCAAAGAAGAAATAATCCTCATGGAATCACACCATCATCCATTATAATAGTCGCGCGGGATTATTGAAGAAAGGTAATTCATATAACTGCAACTCTCCCATACCTTCCAAGGTTTTGCACACCTTATCATCAAATATTATTTGACCTTCCATAGTATGATACATCATCTATTTCAAGACATCATTTTTGATATTTGTTTCATGGCCCTGCACATGATGGTTGTATTCACTTATCTTACACTTTCAAATATGTGAAGCCCATGACCTCCCAACAATCACTTCTTTTGGATACTGCATCTTAGAGAACTAGTCATCTAGTGCTTACTCTATTACTCTCATACCATTGTGCTTGCTCTTTACTGGTACCATACCATAGTTTTTCACCTGCAAATTTTGAATCTCCAATAATTTTCAGCTCATGCATGCAATTCCCCTTATTGATCAACCTTTATTACTTGTTGGTGTCTCCCCACTCTCAACTTCTTACCCCACTTACAACTTAGAACTTCCCTTGGCATGTTTTAGCTCTACAAAATACTTTCCATATAACCCTGTAACCTTAACCTCCACTTCTCCAACCCTATTTGAGCTTCCACTCCATGATTTGGATGTCACCTTCCCCAAGTAAAAGGAGCTTTGGTTCTTGCAACTGGTTGTTGGTTACTCGGTCGTCCTCATCGCTTCCTTCACACATAATTTACTCTAGTTTACAACAGCTTGAGTTCACACAAAATCAAATAAGCTCTTAGTTCAGAAGTCACAAGGTGAAGGAATGACTATGCTTTCCCCCTTTTATAGATTTTCATTTTTCAAACACCTTTAATAATTTTCTAGCTCACTTCACCTACCACCGCTTAATAACTTTAAATGTAATTTTTGCATTTTCCTATTATTTCTACATTTTCCCACTTGTAATGATTTTTCCTGCCTTTTTCATGTGGTATTTAGTAGTTTCCGCATGTGGCAGTCCATAACCTTATCCCACGGTACTAATTCCTAGGCTACAGACCCTCTTACACACATCATCTTGCGCCACATAATTTTTTTGTTCGCGCCACTTGCCAAGTAGTTTCTCTTACTATGCTGCCTCCCTCACTTTATGTTGTGAAATTTACCAAATTTCCTTGACAACTAAGAATACTTCATACCTTTGAGTAAGTTTACCATTACACATGCCTCACACCTTTCATATCTGAGCGGTCTAATCATGAACAAGAACATACACATATGAAATAAGATTTATATGGTTCTCCAATTTAATCCTTGTGTGCCTTGTCTCGTATCCCAAACTAATAGTATGCATAGTCCTCTACGCATCAATCTAGAAAAAAAGAGCACCAACTCCTGCATGTGAACGTGCTTATTACAACAAAACAAAACAATGCGGAAATTGAAATCTAATCTAAGTGGCAATAATACCTTTATTTCAAACATAAATAAATAAACTTATTTATACTAGGGATTTAGCCTACTTTCATTAAAGTAAACAAAGAAACATATTTCCATCTAATTCCCATAACTAGCATGCACATGAATCCAGTATATTATTTACTTTAAATGGTCCTAAGAAATGAACTCCTAGTTTTCTTGAGTGGCGCACAAACTTTGAATCATAGAGGATTTCCAATCCCCCAAATGAAAAAGTCTTAATCTTGTTATGCTTATCATGCCAGGATTTATATCATGCTTTTTCTATCTTATATCTCCATCATGCAATTTCACACCTTTCATCCAATTACAATAGTATATCAATACACACTTCTACTACCTTTGTATCAGTAAGGCCACTTACGCACGTAATACATAGTGAGGGTAACATGAACTCGACAGGAAAAAATACCTCTACACCAAACACCAACTAGAAGGGTGTCACCCATTTTATCCTCTTGTATGTGGTCCTATATGCCCATAATACAGTTGATACTTTATCTTCCCAATCCTTTCTACCTATACCATAAATATTTTTCAAAGTATGTCCCAATATCTTATTGAAGGATTTTCTAGTACCATTGGCTTGTGGGTGATAAGGGGTTATCTTATGATGAGTTACCATGAACTATGCCAATAATATTCTAATAGTCTCATTCAAGAAATGAGTTACCCTATCACTGGTAAGGCTCAATGGGCTGCCATACATGCTGATGATATTTTCTTCTAAGAAACACATTAATGTACTATGCAACCCTTCATGGGTGTGGCTACTACCCATATCATCAAATAATCTACGCAGGTGATAGTATATCATGCACCTTTCCTCTATGTAATTGGTACAATTGGTCCAACTAAATCAATTTCTTATTTTTCAAAAGGGTTTGTGCTTGTTATAAGGTACAATGGAATTTCATCATGATTCCTTGGCTTTCCTATATTCTGACAATGATCACAATATTTGAAAAATTCCTTGGTATCCTTCTAGAGTGTCTACCACTAAATTCCTTTTATGAGTATCTTATGCACTGTAGATTCACCTGCATAATTTCCTCCTACTATCCCACCATGCGATTCCTCCATAATTGATTGGCATTCATACTCCAAAGCACATCTACATAATACTTCATCTTTTCCCATCTTATACAAGTCACCTCCTACCAACTGATAAGGTGAAACATGAATAGCTAATTGCTTCTTCTCTAGTATTTTCATTTCCTAAAGAATCATACCCATGCTTGAATAATGTAATATACTATAAATTAGTTGGCACAATTTGTAACCTAAAAATTTGACATCTAGCATGGTGTATTCTATGCTTTATGCATCCTCACCAGAATTTATCCTTAAGAGATGATCAGGCCCAAAATTACTCTTACCAGGTTTGACTATGACAATAAACTAAAATTCTTGGAATAAGAGTATCCATCTATATATTAGCACTTGTAAAACTAGAATATTGACCAAATACTTAAGTGCCATATGGTCAATATAGAAGAAAAATGGTTTGGATAATAAATATTTCCTAAACTTGTGAGTGCGTAAACCATAGAAAATTCCTCATGCTTTGTAGTGCTATGATTTTTTTTTCAGTCGATGTCAACTTTATGTTTATGAAGCCAATTAGATGATCTATACTCCCTTACCTAGGCTGAGCTAATACTACTTTGATGGCTGTTCTAGAGGCATCCACATGCATATGAAATGGTATATTCCATGAAGGAAAACGTAGGATAGGAGAATTTATCAACCTTTCCTTTAATGTCTTAAATGCTCTCTATTGCGCATCGCTCCAATAGAACTTACCTTCCGTCTTTAGTTATTATTCCAATGACATGTATATCTTAACGTAAAATTTTATGAATTTTTGATAGTACCATGTATGCCCAAGAAATTTGTGCACTTTTCTATGATTTATTGGTTCCTCCAACACCAAAATGACTGCCACTTTTTCTGGATCAACCAACAAGCCTTCCTTACAAATTATGTGACCCTACAGTGTTCCAAATGGTGTCGTGAATATACATTTCTTAATGTTCAAGGATATACTTAGCTTCCTACACCATTCAAACATTAGCATTAAACAATCAAAATGGTCATTCACTATCCCATACACTGTTAAGTCATCTAGATATACTTGAAGAAAATTGTGAATAAAATCCTAAAATTCATGTACTACAATGCATGAGAACATCGTTGGCACATTGTTTAATCTAAAGGGCATGACTGTGTATGTGTAAAAACCCAACTTTGGTGCAAATGTTGTCTTTTCTTGATCTTCATACACGATTCTGATATGGTGATAGCTTGAGAAACCATCAGTAAAGGAATAAATCTCGCACCCTATGACACCCTCAAGTATTTCTTCTGTGAATGGATATGGGAAAGGATCAATCACTCACAAGGCATTCAATACCCTAAAATCTACAAGAATCCCAATCCTTCCATATTTTTTGATGCTTATAACCATTGGGATTATCTATTTAGATTCCTCAATGGGATTGATAATGCTTGTTTTGAGAATTTTGTTGATCTCATTTTTTACCTTAACATGGAAGTTGGGATTCATCCTGTAAGGGAACTTATGAATCGATCGAAAACCATCCTTAGTTTTTATCTTCATCTCCTCGAGTGATGGATGGACACCCTTCGACTCATGGTAT
The DNA here is from genome assembly GCA_019776745.2 of Taxus chinensis. Taxonomy (NCBI): domain Eukaryota; kingdom Viridiplantae; phylum Streptophyta; class Pinopsida; order Cupressales; family Taxaceae; genus Taxus; species Taxus chinensis. The sequence continues at coordinate 485,946,392 of CM034151.1, forward strand.
CCCCTTATAAACAAGTCTTGGAAGTCACGTAATAATTCTACTAGTTTCACAACTTCTACATCAGACAAGTAGTCACCAATCACTACTTCCTTAGGCATTTCGTTAGTTCTAATGTTCACCTTATTTTTCTTTAATGACAAATGATATGCATGTGGTTGTTCACCGACCATATCTAGGATTATATACTACACCCTTAACCTATTGCTTGTATCAGGATATGAGTAGCAAACTTGGGGCTTACCATATCATTTTACTATATCATTTATACTTTCTCATGCTTAGTAGGTCAGCCTTGGTGATGACCATAACATATGAATAATATATATAGGGGATTGTAGGTAGTATTTCATCATCATTCGAGCATCTGATTCTTATTGTATGGTTTGGAGGTTTGCCACCATCGAAGTGGCGAAGCTATTTTAAATTGCATATTAATATCATTTATCTGTAATATTTTGTTATTTACGTATTCTATTATATTCTCATAATCTAAATTATACAAGTAATTTTATTACAAGTGGTATCAGAGCTGCAATGCTGGGCCAAAATTAGGGAAAAAAACCCTAATTTTTTTGTTTCTGCTATATATTGCAAACTAGAGTGAGTTTGTCTAAAATATTGTTTCTTACTAGAGTTGCAAATCATTTCTAAGTAATGATTCCTTGAAAATTTCATACTTTTTTTCTTTATTTTGCAAAATTTTATTGCAAATTTAGGGGTTTTTAATAAAATTTCTCCCTAGGCTCCAATTTGTTTGAATTTTTCTAAGTTCCTTACATTTTTTTGGAAATCTCTCAATAAAATTTTATTGGTAATATCTTCTTTGTGTTTTTTCCTATTTGGAATCAAATTTGTATCGAAACCCTAAACCCTAGAGTTTGACATCATGACAGGGTCCTTCCACAAGAGCCAAAAAGAATATTGTCACTTTGGGTATAACCCCAAATAAAGATGGTTTAGTGATTAGAAGAGTTGGAGTTGAGAATGCGTAAATAAAAGATTCCTCAGCAGTAGGGTTTACCTCAGTTGATCATAAGGTGAGACAAATCGAGTATGAACTGTGAAATCTGCAATCTGAGATTGACTTGTAAAGGAAACATAGACCAAATCAATTAGGTGGTTGGATGATATCATAGACCATATCAAAGGGTAAATAGTATGTCCCAAATAAGTCCCAAATCAACCAAGGAGGATATTTAGTTCAAAATAATGGGAAAAATAACCATGTTCAGGATCACTTTTATAGCCCAATCAAAATCCAACTTATTGCACAACCACGGAACATGATGCCAAAAGTGGAGATACGCAAAAACTTGATGGGAAGGGATCCAATGAATTGGATAAATTAAATGGATAGCTTTTTTGAGTTACATAAAACCCCATTAGGACAAAAGGTGACCTTGGCATCACTATATCTTGAACTAGACCAATTTTTCTGGTATTGATGGTTATGTTCTTGGAGGCAGAAGATTGGTCTTAGTGTCACTTGGACAATTTTTTATCGATGATTTGCAATTGCACTATCTAGTTCCACTATTTCAAATAAATAATTTAGTCAATTTGGATAAGATATGACAAACATGATCAATCAAATATTATGTGCATCAATTCTAGAACCGATCCTTAAGGGTGGAGAATATTATAGAAGATAACCTGAATGACCTATGTCTTGGGGGTCTTAAGGGACCACATTGTGAATGATGGTACGTATGTTTAAGTCCACTAAAGATTTTTGATTCTATTATCATGACTCGTAGAGCAAAGGAAAACATTTTTGTGTAGAAGGATGCAACCTTTCAATAACACCAGAGACCGTATTACCCCTTCCCCATCATTCACTCAGTCCAATTAGAATGAACTCCTCAACAAATGGAAGAAAAAATAGCAAAAGGAGTTATGTTTTAACTGTGACAAAAAATATGGACCGGGAAACAAATGTGCTGAGAAGAAGTTGTTCTATATTGAAGGAGGAAATGAGGATGAAGATAAAGTCTGAAATTATAACAGAAGCTGAGGAACCAATAGAAGATGAAGTAGAGGATCACCAACCTATAATTTCTTTCGATGCATTTTCAGGTATTAGTACTCCTAAAACACTCAAGGTTATTAGATAACTCAAAAAATAGAAGGTGACGACGTTGATTGAATCGGGGAGCACTCATAACTTCATAAATAGTAAGTTAGCTTCCCACCTCAATTATTTTATTTACCCAGCTCCAAAAATGCAAGTTATGATTGCAGATGGTGGGACAGTCAAGTTCACAGGAAAGTTTCCATAGTATCAAGCTTTCCATGGGAGACTACATGTTAGACTCACCTATGTTTGCTATTTCTATGGGAAGGGGCATATATTGTTTTAGGTGTCCAATGGCTCATAACCTTGGGTACTATAGAAATGAATTTCCAAGAATTGTTCATGCGATTTCATTCAGAAGGAAGGAAAATACAATTGAAAGGTTTGGTAGCTAAGTCTCCACAAATTATTAGATCTCATCAGATGTAGAAGGTTCTTAGAAAGGAGTAGATGGATTTGTAGCAAAGTTATTTTCCATAGAAGTATAAAATATAGAGTCTTCAATGCCACCCAATCTTTACAATATTGTTGATGCTCACTCATCTATTTTTGATGAAATTCCAAAGGGACTACCACCAGTTAGGGATCATGATCATGCCATTCGGTTGATTCCAGGGAGCCAACCACCTAACATTAGACCATACAGATACCCATATTCCCAGAAAAGTGAGATCGAGAAAATGGTGCAAGAAATGTTGAAGGCATGTATCATCAGGCATAGCCAGAGTGCATATTCTTCACCAGTGGTCATGGTACGTAAGAAGGATGAAACATGGAGGATGTGTCTAGATTACCAAGAACTCAACAAGTACACCATAAAAGATAAGTTTCCTATTCTAGTAATTGATGATTTACTTGATGAATTACATGGTGTTATTTATTTCACAAAATTATATCTTCGTTCAGGGTACCATCAAATTAGAATAAGAGAGGAATATGTTCATAAAACGGATTTTCAGGACTCATGAGGGCCATTATGAGTTTTTGGTAATGCCTTTTGGTCTTACAAATGCTCCCTCAACATTTCAAGCTTGATGAACATATTTTTAGGCCATTTAAAAGGAAATTTGTATTAGTTTTCTTTGATGACATATTTATTTACAGTAAGACATGGGAAGAACACTTACAACATGTAAATAAAGTGTTGGAAGTTTTGGAGAAACATAAGCTTCTATGCAAAGCCATCCAAATTTTCTTTTGAGTGTACAAGAGGTAGAGTACTTGGGTCACATTGTATCCCATGAATGTGTCAAAGTTGATCCTCAGAAGATCAAAGCTATGGTGTAATGGCCAAGGCCCAAAACTCTAAAAAATATCCGAGGGTTCCTAGGACTAACAGGGTTACTACTAGAAGATTTGTTCGGGGATATGGTAGACATAACGTGGCTCACTAACTGCATTGCTAAAGAAGGATGCCTTCCATTGGACATAGACTTTGCAACCACTAAATCCTTTGAGTAGTTGAAGGAAGACATGTGCACACCCTAGTTTTGGATACTCCCAACTTCTCAAAAACCTTCATTGTTGAATGTGATGCTTCAGGTTCAGGATTGGGAGTAGTTCTAATGCAGGAAAAAAAACCAATTGAATTTGAGAGTCACTAATTCAAAGGAAAAATATCTGCTCAAACCTGTCTATGAGAAAGAAATGATGGTTATTCTTCATGCGGTTAAGCAATGGAGGCCCTATCTAATGGGTAGACCACTTCAAGGTAAAAATTGATCATTATAGTATCAAACAACTTTTGGATCAAAGGTTATCATCTCGATGAACTGAAAAAAGTGGGTAACAAAAATGGTGGGTTATGATTTTGAAATTCATATACAAAAAGAGTAAAGAAAATGTAGTAGTTGATGCGTTTTCCAGAAGGGATACATTTGTAGATGCCTTACTATGTGGAATGTACATGTTGAACGGCTCGATTGAGCTGGATGAAGCAAGATTGGAATGGGAATCAAGAACAAGGAGACACAATCTCTAATACAAAATAGTCGAGCAAGGATCTATGACATCTAAAAAATTTGAGTGGAAAGGTAATGCCCTATGGTACAGGGACATGTTATACTTGAGTAAAGATTCTGAGTTGAAGAATAACATTCTTGCAGAGCTACATGCACATCACCTATTGGAGGACACTCTGAGGTTTTTGAAGACATATCATAGAATAAAAAAGAGAACTTATTTTGGGAAGGACTTAAGGGAAACGTACCAAAATTTTGTATCAGAGTGTTTAGTGTGCCAATAGAACAAAGGGGAAAGAATTAAGACACTAGGTATATTGCAACCATTACCAATTCCTAGCCAGATATGGGAGGAGGTCTCCATGGATTTCATCACCGGATTGCCTTGTTCAGAGGGTAATAATGTTATTTTCGTGATAGTGGATAGGATCACAAAATATGCCCATTTTTTTTCCCTATCACATCCTTTTCCAGCTAGTACAGTCGCATCTATTTTTCTGGAGATAGTTTAAAGGCTACATGGAACCCCAAAGATAATTGTAAGTGATCATGGTCCTATTTGCATAAGTAATTTTTAGACATGGAATTATTTTCATGTTTGGGTACTCAGCTAGCTCACAGTTCATCTTATCATCCTCAAACTAATGGGCAAATGGAAGCGGTCAACAAATTCTTAGAGGGGTATCTACGTTATTTTGTATCAGATAAGTAGGATAATGGTGGATTAAATGGCTACCACTAGCAGAATTGATGGTATAACACATCTTTTCACACCACTTCTCAAATGACCCCATTTTTCAGTATTATATGGTTACCATCAACCATCTATCACTTTCTTCCTTGAGGGGTACAAACTAAGGTCAGAGATGTTGAGGAACCCATTCAACATCAACACCAGGTTTTGGCTAGTTTGAAGGAGAATTTAGCATTAACACAAAACATAATGAAACAACAAGAAAATAAGCACACTGCATTGAAAGACATTTTCAAATTGGTGACTAGGTTTTTGTATGTATCCAACCTTACAAACAAATGTCCCTATAAGAAATATAAAAAGGATAAACAAACTTGCTCCTAAATATTATGGCCCTTATCAGGTTCTATAGAAAATTTGCAGTGTTGCTTATAAACTAGAGTCTCCTCCATCTTCATGCATACACAAAGTATTCCATGTTTCATTCTTGATGAAGGTTATTCGACATAAATTTGAAGCCCAAACAAAGTTACCAGAACTTGACGAGGAAGGAAGAATAATTCTGAGAGCTAGAGAAGATTATGTAAACATGTACTAAGAGGCTGAGAACTAGAGACATTAAGGAATATCTGATCAAGTGGAAGAATCTGAGCATAGAAGATGCAACCTGGGAGGATGAAGGTTTTCTCTAGCAACATCCAAAATTATTCAATGCTGAAGAAAACATTGGTTTTAATGGGAATGACATGTTATGCCCTTAACCTATTGCTCGTATTAGGATATGAGTAGCCGACTTGTGGCTTACCATATAATTTTATTATATCATTTATACTTTCTCATGCTTAGTATATCGGCCTTGGTGATGGCCATAGCATATGAATAGTATATATAGGGTATTGTAGGTAGTATTTCATGATCATTTGAGCATTTGAGTCTTATTATATGGTTTGGAGGTTGCCCCCCTTGAAGAGGTGAAGCTATTCTAATTGCATATTGAGATGATTCTTCTGAAATATTATGTTATCTGTCATGTTCTATTGTCTGCTCATAATCTGAACTATACAAGTAATTTCATTACAATGTGGCACATGAGCCAATTCATGTGTTAACTATTTTCATGAAGCAAAACTTGATCATCATCTAGAATCCGTTTAACAAACTTATAGATCTGTGAAGAAAACTATCTCAGGAAAACTCCAAAAGACAACCTCCTGAACAACTTAATGCACTTTTGATCGAGCCATTCTCAGGGACAAATTCATTATGGGAAAAAATAAGAATATATCTGTGTCAAGAGTATGGTCTGACCACATTGGGGACTATCTCCCAACCTTATTCTTCTCTCTATCATGTTGCAAACACTAATTATGACAAGATCTCCATAGTAATTATGTAATGGTAAATGCCTAGCATGGTACCTCGAGTACCACAACATTGAAGAAAACTTAACATTGTCTCTAACCCTGCTTCAAGTCCATCATGCATATACCATGCATCATAGCATTCATATCATTTTGTGAAGAAGTATTGCAGATAGGAACTTATGAACCCATAGTGGAGTTTTAGTAGTAGCGTAATAAAATCTACTGAATCCTACATGTTATTTCAACAAACTACATAGCTGAGCTTATTTATGATTCCTTCATCTCATCAAGTATGAATGGAAACATAGAGGCTCCACTACATAAAACTTAAGCACGCTGGTTTATCACCCAGTCTAAGCTAAGTGCTCCCTGAATTTGCCCTGCAATGGTACCAGGAGGATCTTTAAAATTATCTAAGGTGACAGAGACAATACTTTTATGAGGTCATGTCATATCCTAGAACCCTAAATAACCATAAACATTACAACAACTTGCATTTTGTTCACATAGTCTAGATCTTAGACGACCATTTCTTGCTATATACAACAATAACTATTATATCCTCCTCCCCACATGTGGACCAGTTACAGAACATACTTAACATCATGTATCCAGTGCCAACATACTCCATTACATGTAAATAAAGTAAGACACAGTAAGCTTCTTAGATTATAAAGTCATAGCTACAATGCAGGTACAATGCACGCCTTAGATCCAACATCATAACTGTACAATCATCCTTGCTAATTCTAAAGTGACAGGAAAATTCAAGTAACATCCCTTCTAGAAATGAAGACTTACCCTTGAACATCCTACACACTACTCAAACTATGATATACATTTGGATAATAGCCAAATGCCTTGACAATAGCATGCACACATGGTACTGCTCTCGCCATAGTACATTCTTATAGTTTTACTGGAAGAAGTAATGCTATCATGAAGCTCAAGCAACATTTATGAAACATATCAGTCAAATCCTATCCCATAATTTCAAGATTTGCATGTCGTGACATAGATTCTCTAGCACGATATGTACAATCCGGAAAATGATCTACATAAAGAGCCTGTATCTATGAAAATTACATAAGTCTTGCATCAAGAAACATGCCAGCATGCTATTTCAAATTTTCACTATCATTATGTGCAGCCATTGAATGCTACCTATCATTAAATATATGTGAAAAAAAATTCTAAGACGTGTCGTCAGGATAAGTGATTGTCGATGCACAACAAAAAACTGCATTCTTAGATGCATATAAAGTTTTTCCTAGAACCATGGAACACCTACCACTTATCTCATGTTGCTTGAGATAATGGAGAATAACAATTGAAAGAACCATAAAGGTGATCACTATATGGAAGAATGTGACTTTACTCAAGCAGCTTCCTCTTGGGTCTACCTGGGAGGATCAACTTTGGATATTAACTTTTAACTCTTAGCCTTCAATGTCATATGACTCTTTTAGTATTGGTCATAACTCCTTCTTATACAATGCCTTTCATAAATGGCATCCTCCTAATCTTGAGCAATCCAAACCTACATGACATTCAATGTAAAACACGTACAACATTGTTCATAGCAAAAATCATAGATTCCACAAGATGGCATGTTATGTACTATAAGCTACCGCAGATCTCAGTACATCCTCTACGGATGTGGATAGTTGGGCTAACTCCAAGGACTTTGCGAATACAGTATTCAACTAATGCCAAACCATCTGTAAGAATTACATGTCTTTACATCAACTTCATCTAGTTTCCAGAACAACATGAGTCCTCGAAATTTTGAAGATGTTTTGGTAAACAATATTTCAACATACACAATAATTGGAACATACATGACAAATTCCACATTATTTGTAGATAATTGGTTCAACTCATCCTTCATAGTCTGAGAGCAAAGCCTAGACACAATTAAAAATAGTGTGTAGGCCAAATTACATCAGACCGCTTAACCTACTCATCTCCTTGACTTATTCAACATATCTTGCTATCAGGAATACTAAGTACTGAAGTATTTCCATGCAAAACATATTGAAAGTTACTTCCATGGAAATAAATTTACATGATAGATGAAGCAATTCCTTACAGAATGAACCCATCTTCGCTAATCTTTTTCGCCATGCCTCACCATTTATTTTGGATGCTAAATGAAAGTGTCTTAAGTATCGACCTTATCTTTGGTTCCTCTACACATATAAAACAAGTTCTCTATCTCTGCAATTTTCATCCATTTTTTCAACCTTACAAACTAGAAACAACTCAAACAGAACACCCCACCCCTTCCCATACACATATATTTCTCCATATTCCTACCCTCTTCGTAGACTACCTTGACTATCCCATTACGCTGGCCTTCACATTAGGACATAGAGTGTGGGCTTCTATGGTCATGAACTTGATCCAAGATGCCTTCTTTCAATCTGGTTGAGACACAATTACTCCTTGAAGACATTAAAATCAATGGTTCGTCTATGTGAAGGCTTTCCCGTACTGTAGACTAGGATAGTTAAATTATCCTAGCATATGTAGTGGCATCTGATATCTAGGGGCACCAGACTCCTACCCATATAACTCCTTAAGGTCCCCTGTACTCTATAACCAAGCGCGAATAATTTTACTTATGTCTTCAACATAGCCCATACTAGGCATAACACATTATTCAATTCTCCTCGTCCTTGGCCCATTAGGGATTCTATTCTTGCAATAAGGTTTGCAAAAAATATGGCCCTTCTAGTAACTGAGGAACAACCAATGGCACATAGTTTCATTCTCACGAATTTAGTTGCTCTATACTGCAAGATTCAACCCCTCTTATTGAGAATTGGGAACTCCTAATGTCTTGCACAGACACACACCTAACTCAGTAAGAGTTCATAAATTTTAAGGAAGCACCAAATTTGTTTGGAAATTTTTTTCTTGTCGACTCCCAAAACCTTCAGATCTTGAAGGCATTGAACGTTCTGATAACCTGATCCATTGTTTAAAGTACTAGATGGGACTCAATAAGAGATCCTACTTATGATCAATTGGAACAAAATTTTCTACCGTGAAAACAACAAAGAATCATGTTTATTGTAAGTTTATGGGTAAACACATGCCTCATGAATGGTACCAAAAGAAAAATCACCGACACTGTCTACAATGCATGAATGTCACGTACATCATTAAACTTTTTTGTTGTAATCAAATGGTCATGGAAGAATTTGGAGCTGGAAAATTCTCCATTGTATGTTTTCCCTTAGGTAGACCTGGGAGCATGAAATCATTCTCCACATACTTATTATTCTCGATCCTAGGCTTAAGATGAAGATATATGAGTGTGACTCCACTATCCCCAATAGCCAAACTTATTGGCTTTATGTTTATAACATCTGAAATGAGCCTCTCAATATAGGTAGACTAACCTGGATATACATATGTTTTCCTAAGGGTATGGTAATCACAATATACCTTGTCTACATTGATGTTCAACCAGAGCACATTAGTAAATATGTGAAATGAAGCCTGGAAGTAGTGCGTCCATGGAATCCATGTCCCATCCTTCATGGCAAACCACGTGATGCAAAAATTCTGATACACTATGAAATATACTAGATTTCCTACTACCGTAGGTAGCTCCTTCAGAATGCGCCACTCCTCCTCAAACACCGTGTGAAGTCGGTCATACCACAATTCTGCCCTTTGCTTGAACGAGCCACTCATTGATCCTTCATATAAATATTTCTCAAACCTTTCCACAAGGGACTTCTTCTTAGTGGGGTATTCCCAAATTTTGTTCTTTGGCCCATTGAGAACTTGTATTTCTACAAAAACAAGGGATAGTAGGGTAATGCCAAAACTTATCTTCTCACCTGTGCGTGCTTCCTCAATAATAGTATCTATAATGTAGCCAACCAAGTTGTAGATTTCTCCCTCTGTCATTTTCTTTGTAATGTGTAGCCACATGGTATTTACCTATGACCATCTCTCTTGATCATTTAACTTGGTGAGCAGATGCGTGACTACCTGCACTATAGGAAATTTCTTCAATTTGTCTATGTACATTCCACGTGGACTTTTGGAGTATCCTGACTCCTTTCTGGTGGCTATAAAAACTACCTTATCAGTCATATCACTCATAATATATGTCCATGTGCCTTTCAGTCCTGTCAATGTTGAAATCATGGCTACTATGATCCTTACCATCCATCCAGCAAAATAGAAAAAGTCCTCATGAACTCTTCTCAGAAGCCATTGATATAAAGCCTCTGGTTTTCAAAAGTATGGGAGTTCATATAACTGATAAACCCCTACCTTCTTCAACAACTTCTCTCCAACATCATCATAAACTGGCATAACATCCACAGTGCACTTTTTGGTCTTCTTATTCAACAACGCATCTAATTCTCCCCTATTGTTGGTGGTGCGGTGATTTTAATTACTTACTTTGCATCAGTGAACATGGGAATCCCAATCTCATCCAACTATCACTCCTTTTGGGTACTGCATTCATGAAATTTTTCTCTCGGGCGTAACTTTAACCTTAGCATCCACCTTTTTCTTTCCCTTTATGCATGCTATAGGTACTTTCTTTAATGCCATCATAAAAATCCCACCTTTTATTTTTTTTATTGAGTAAGCTCAAAACCTAGCTCAAAATCATGTTCCTTAGCTCAAAAGAATGTGCCCTAAATCCTTCTTAATGCTTATGCTATGCTCAAACCCTTCACCAATGGTGATGCAAGCCACTTCTGTGCACAAATCTACTCTCCATGTTTAGTTTCATAGCTCTCTGCACGTCAATATGATTCTCCTAGCTCGGTCACACTTATCTCGCTCGAATACTTGTGATTGCAAAGGTAAAAATGAACCTGCATCACGTCTTTATATAGATTTTCAAAAAGTTAGTGCATTTATTTCTCCTTCACCTACTAACAATCTTCTCATTAATTGACCATTTCCCCTATTTCCACGTGGTACACCTTCACGCCCCAGCTATAACATTCTAGCATGCCTTCCCACCTTTCAACTACAAACTTCTCTTCCACGTGCTTCCATGTGGGAAGTACCTTACTACTGCGCCCTCTTCTGGTAGTTTCCATGGCCGTTGCTTACCTCACATTATATTGTTCATTCATTCATTTCCATCTATGGTCTTATTTAGAAGTAATCACCTTTCAAACAACTCCTTTCCATACTTGAATAACACTTGTAATAGTTTTTTCTCATGTGTACCCATTTGTGAATAACAAAAAACAACCCCACACAATTGGTATGTGCAGTCCTCTGCACATAAAAATACTTCAGATTATAATTAGCTTCTAGCACGTAAATGCGCTTATTACACAAAACACCAAACTAAATTGACAAATAAAGTGACGAAGAAGGAAAACATTAAAATAAATATAGAAGGGGAAACCTATACTAAATGACAACATTTCCTTATTACAAACACCAAGAAGAATTATTTATAGTAGGGCTTCAGCCTACTCCCGTTAAAGTAACCAGGTAACCGTATTCCATTAAGCACCTCTAACTATCAAGCAACAGATTCAAGTATATGAGTGATACCATATGGTCCCAACCAATGCAGCTTAAGATTTCTTGGATGGCACAAAAACTTAGAATCATAAAGTAGTACCATTTGTCCAACGTCAAGCTTCTTGTCTGTGATGTGTCAGTCATGCTGTGCCTTCTTCCTAGATTTTTCCTACTTTTGATTCTAACGTACTATGGCATGCCTATCATCTAACTGTATTAACCTATCAATTCTTTCTTCTAATGCTTTCTCATCAAATAGACCTCCAGTGCACGTAATACGCAATGATGGTAACATGAATTCCATTAGAAGAACTGATTTTGCGCCAAACACCAACTGAAAGGGTGTGGCCTTATTCAACCTCTTGTAGGTTATTCTATATGCCCAAAACATAACATAAATTTTATCATCCCAATCTTTCCTTCCAACATCAAACATTTTTGTCAAATTTTGGCTCAATATATTGATGAAGGCCTCCACAGTCCCATTTTCCTGAGGATGAAAAGGTGTTGTCTTGTGGTGTGAAACCATAAATTCATCTAATAATATCTCGATTGTCTCATTCAAGAAGTGTGTGCCCCTATCACTTGTCAAGATCAACAAACATCCATACCTAGTAAGAATATTTTCCCATAATAACCTGGATGATGTAGCTTCTATATAATCCTTTGTAAGCACTACTTCTACCTACCTAGTAAGATAATCTATGCAAGTGATGATATAATGCGATCCAGTTCTACACATGGCTAGGGAAATATGACCCAAAAAGTTTATATCCCATTTCTCAAATGGCTCAGCACTATAAATAGTCCTGAAAGGCATTTCATCTCTTTGCCTAGGTTTTCCAAGATGCTGACAGTGATCACATGCCTTACAATACTTTTTACAATATTTGTACAGGGTCTCCCACCATAATCCAATGAGTAGAATATTAGGTGTAGTGGCGTAACCTGCATAGTGCCCACCTGTAATACCACCATAAGCCTCTTCAATAATATCTATGGGCTTATGTTCTAGTACACACCGACGCAAAACTTCATCTCAGCCTAGTTTGTATAAGTCACCACTGATCAACATGAAGGGTGTTGCATGAATTGCAAGTTGTTTCTTCTCTAATGCTTTCATTTCTTCTAGTGCCGTACATGTGCATAAAAATACAACAATATCCTCTAATTCTAAAGGTGCGTGATGTAACTTGTATAAATGTGCATCTGACATTGTATCTTCAATTATCTATATGTCCTCCCTTGATTGAGTCCTTGATAAGTGCTCCAGGCCAGAATTACTTTCACTTGGTTTTACCATGATTGTAAAGTCAAATTATTGGAATAAGAGAACCCATTAACATATGCACCCTTGTAGAATGAGCTTATTTATGAAGTATTTTAATTATATGTGATCTATATAAAATACAAAGGGTATTGCTAGCAAATATTGTTTGAATTTATGTAGTGCATAGATCATGGACAATGCCTCATGCTCTATAGTTGTGTAATTCTATTATGTAGGAGTTAACTTTCTACTAGAAAAATAGATAGGATGATCTATAATACCCTCTCCAAGATGAGCTAACACCTCACCAATGGCCATGTTAGAGGTGTCCACATGTACACGAAATGGTTGGTTCATGAGGAAAAATGTAGACTCAACGATGTAGTAAGTCTCTCCTTCATTGCCTCAAATATGCGCTGCTGTAGTTATCCCCAATAAAATGTTCCTTTTCCGTTTAATAACTCTTCCAGGGGCATGGAAATATTTGCATACCATTTGATAAATTTTCTCTAATACCCTATGTGGGCCAAGAATCCACACACCTCACTCTAATTGGTAGGCTCCTCCAGGCCTACAATTACTGCAACCTTAGCTGGATTTACTAACAAACCTTCCTTGCAGATGATATGCCCTAACATAGTTCTAAAAGGTGTAGAAAACACACACTTCTTGATGTTTAAGGATATGCTTAACTGTCTACATCTTTCAAACATCAAGCACAAATTTTCACAATGATCCTTAAAAATCCCATATACCGTCCAATCATCCAAGTAAACCTGTAAGAATTTGTGAATAAAATCTTGCTAGAATACTTAAATAACTATGCGCGAAACTACAACAGGCACATTTTTCAAACCAAAAGGCATCACAGTATATGCAAAACTTTCCCATTTAGTGGTGAAAGTTGTCCTCTCTTGATCTTCCTATGCAATAACCTGATGCTACCTAGAGAATCAATCAGTAAAAGAGTAAAATTCGTGCCCTATAACACCTTCTAATATTTCCTCTATGAAAGGTATAAGAAAGGGATCAATCAAACATGCAACATTCAGCTCCCTATAATCCACATAAATCCTAATCTGACCATCTTTCTTGATATAATTTACCATGGGGCTAACCCACTCTGATTACTCTAAGGGCTTAATGATGCCAAATTTCAACATTTTTTCAATTTCTTCCTTAACTTTTACACCCAGGTTCGGGTTCATCCTATAAGGTCTCTTCCTGACCAAGTGCACTCCTTATTTTAACTTAACCTTCATCTCACCTAATGACTCATGCGATCCTTTTAACTCATGGTATCCCCTGTGAAATAAGTCCTGGAAATCACATAGTAATTTAATTATGTTTGCCACTTTAGAATCAGACCAATAATACCTGATTATTGCCTCCTTAGGTTTAGCATCTGTGCCAATGCTCACTCTCTTGGTCTTCATAGGTTCATGATAGGCACACACATTATTATCCACACTACCTAACACTTCACACATACCTGCTAAATGAGATATATCCAGATCTTCTACTTCCTCATCATCCACTATGTAGACCATCTTTTCTTTCTCCTTATCTAAGTAAGTGCACACAAATAGTTCAACATATGTATCATCTACTTCTTAAAAATGTGCTCCTAAGTCTACCTCACCAAATAACTCATGAATGAGTTCTTTAGCCTTTACAATGCCTCCCATAGTTAAGCACTTTATGACCCTTAATGCCTCTTCCACAAGAGTTTTAATAGATAAGTAGTCAAAAGTCTAGGTCATTCCTACAATCAAGTTCTGTCAATTTCCAGTCTCCCTATGCAGCTATGCATAAACATACCAGACACGTGCACAACCTTGTAAAGTGGAATAAATATTTTACACCCATAGTGAAGGTGGTAAATCTTCCTATCCCTCTGTTTACAGTCTCCCACACTACTAAATAAGTTGATTACCATGATACACACAGGTTTGAGTAGGCACATTTCTCCCGAAGAACCGAGTGGTTAGAGAAATTCTAACTTCATTCCATTCTATGAGATTATCCTTGTGAACCATCCACTAGATCGCTATTGTCCTGCACAAGGTATATACTAACATATTTATTATTTCCATTTGATTTGTCCAATACTTCTCCATGGCACATAAGAATATTGTAGGGTATCCTTCTCCAGTGTACTAAGGTACAAAGTTACCTATCCTCCTAACACAATGAGGTTTACTTCTTTGCACAAATACACTTCTTACTTTGTGCCCAACCATCTCATAGGTGTCATGCACCCAATTATTACAAGAAATACTTGTAGTATCACTAATAGAATGTGCATCTTCCCACTGGAGGATTCCTTCCTTAGATGGCTTAAGTACTTTCGGATCCCAGATGACACGTTCATAAATTATGTTTAGGTCTTCCTCACTCAAAGGTTCAACATAAGGTGAAGATTTTCCACTCTTTCTTCCTTGTTTTCAAAACTTATATACCCCTTGTTGAACCATAGGTAAAAATTATTTGCTTAACACCAAGGGTGCCCAAGTTGATCTAAGAAGCTATCTACTTCTGCAAGTGCTAAGACCTCAAAGTCACTAGTGAACTTGGCTCCTTGTATAGTAATGGATGCATCCTTTAAAATTTTGATTAGAGGATGAATGTAATGGAGATGTTCCCATCTGTACCCATGTATATAAAGTAAGAACATTAAATTCTGTGCCTATATCAATTTATATTACTCAAGAGCCACTCATCCACAACAACATTCAGAGTGGTCTCCTTGTCATAATCCAAACTATGAGGGCGAATATTAGCATGCAGGATCTGCCTTCCATTCTCAATACTTGTGTGCAGAGTGTTTCCCTTTAGCAAATTCCTTGATAATGGAATGATATTCTCCTGGCACAGAATCTTACATACCTCTTTTAAGTCATAAATATATGATTGTAATGTCTTTGCTACATTATTTTGTTCTAACTTCCATGACTATTCCTTTAAACATTATATTTTACCCTGAAGATTTCTAAGTACCTCAAAGGTAACCTAATAAACCTCTTTCTGATGTGCAGGATCTAGGTACCTTGCATGTAAAACTTCCTCCTTAGTGATGGTAGGATTCTGCTATTTTGTCTCTCTGACACACACAACTTAAGTGTGTGTAGTAATCTTCACAGGTAATACCTCAGGTTCTGGTGCTAACTTTGGCATCCAATGATTTTCCATAGCGTGCTGTATTCTAACCATCCATGTGCCCTTGTTCTCCTGTTTATGCTACTTGATAAGATGCTCATATAAGTCTGGGTATTACTCATAGTTATGATTATTCCCACAAAAATAATAAGAAATATTCTGAGGAAATTCATGTTGTAGTGGTTAGGAGATCCACATGTAAAACATGTTTTGCAAGGGAACTCACCTCGTCCATCACCACAAAATCAATCCCCAAATATGATATCCTTGACCTTTGCCATAACCTCCTTCAAATCACAATTTTTTCCGATCATAGCACGTTTGAGCGTGATCATGATCATGGTGCCCACTTTTTCCTTTAGAGTTATTTGATAATCTAGTCTTCCGCACACCAATATCTATGGCATAATGGATCTGACCAATCAACTTGGAATCTTTTGTATTGTGAGTCGTGGACCAAAAACTATTACAATAGCAAGATACATTCTTTCTTATCATAAGTTGTAATAATGGGCAGTAACTTACATCATGGTCCAAATGACATATCTCACAGTCTAGCAACAATGAGTGCATTGATCTATGAGGACAACTATCTTTGGTGTTCCCTTCCACTTCAGAATCTATACACCAAATCCTAGTACATGTTTCATGTGCTAAATTTTCTGATAGTTTCTCCAAATGCTTTTCTATAGCCTCAATCTGTGCCTCCAGGAATGGGCTCACTCTAGTTTTTATACTCGTAATAGCTTCAGTGCACAAAGTGGCTTCAAGTGCTTCATGCAGGTCTGTATATGTCTTGTGTGACATCGCCCTTCTAAAAGGTGTGATCAAGCCTAAATGAACCACTGTGCATGAAGAATTACATGAATATCATAAGAAAGCTTAGACAAAAGTGTATTGAAACAAGAATCATATACCCGAATGCTCTCAGTAGTGCCCTGCTTAATATCCTTGAGTGCACTAATACTCTTCTACTCAAACTCAGGGATATGAAACTCCTTGAGGAAAGAATCATTTAATACTACATAATCTACACAAGTCTGATCAGGGTAAAACTTCTTGTACCAACTGTGCGCACGTCCTTGTAATGTGGTTAAAAAATGACTTTCCTTGCGCTCATAAGCTATAATTCCTTTTGCACACCTCAATATCTCACACATGTGCATGTGTTCAACAACGTCTTCTATGCCTCTACACTATGGAAGATTGAGAGACATCTCCATGTAAATATTATGGGGTTGATGAGGACCCTTCCCACTTGATCCAAAACCTCCTGTGTTACCTCTACCTCCAAAACCACGAAATGCACTAGAACTAGAGCCACCTATGCCCCCTTATCCACCATCTATAGCTATGAGTGGACCAATGGATGTACTTCCCTGTGTCCCAACAATGGTACTAAACTGAACTCCTAAAGTTTGTGAAGTGGTACTACTCCCAGAAGTGAGTCCAAAATTCTATGTGCTTGAGTTTTGTGTTGATAATGCACCTGAGAAGGTACCTCTAACCAACAAAGAAGATGTTTCCTGGCCATATATGTACTTACTATCTAACTTACTCCTACTCTTCTACTACCCAAACTAACTTGTTGAGTATTGGTTGTACTAGATATTGGAAAACCAAACGCAAGGGCTAGGTTTCCAAGTAGATTTAGATGCACACCTATGACCCATGTCGTCTTTAATAACGTGATCCCATGTGAGGATGAGGAGGGTTACCTTTTATGCTTTCCCAAATGGGGGAGTTCCAGATGCTCTAGCTCCATGCCTTTTGCATGATCTATAAATCCTTCATGAGCCATATCTCTTCTCAATGCCATCCACTCTATAATATCACACTTCTTCTCTATCTCCGTCTCGCACACTTCATTGTACTTAGGCCACATTTCTTCTCACTTCCTCTCTACCACCAGGTCCACCATCCTTCATCAAACCTGATCCTACCCCCATGTGTGGTGGGGCTTAGCTAGCCATCTACTTCTCTTCCAAGTTCAGTGTTACCATCAAGATTTTGATTGCTAGTGGAATGCCTTGCAAATAAGTTCCCCTTGGATAACATTAAAAACTAGAACTTAGCTACCTCTGGGAAAGAATAAGTCAAAATTGAGTACTCCAAAATATAGTTATTCAGAACACCTTGGAACCAAGTGTCCACAACGCGTGTCTAAATCAGATCAGTATCATAGAGGGCATATAATTATTATTGCATCTAGACTAGTGTGTGATACCTCCAATTCCTTTTAGATGCATAAGCCACTAGCCACTTGTACAATGCTACTGGAAAGATAACAAATAATCTCTCATACAAATAGTCATACAAATTTTTCTCCACCCATGTGTGTGCGTCAAACTCAGATCCCTTGCCGAACCTTTGAGCGTACTCTTCTTCTAGATCTTTTATCCACTCCTCAACACTTGCTAAGGTCAACCAATACGTCTTCATCACGACCCATCTTGAAAAAAACTGAAAAAGAGGTCCCAGATACAAAACCAATGATGGAACATAGTATCCATTGTATAAAATCTAGGCGTGGTGGCACATCACCCAACTTCAAATGAGTGTTCACCTGAAATGTGAAAAGGTACCAGGACCCTCTTTAGATTTTCTTATGCATGATGTTAGTGTGATGAAGATAAAGCATATTTAGAACCATAAATAACCATAAAAATTCCATAGAGCATATTCCAGATCTAGATCTTAGAGAAGCATGAACTAAACAATAACTATAATAAGATCAACCACACAAAAACTAGTTACAGTCATGTTTAACACCATTATCCAGCCAACATGCTCCATTACGTTAAACACTGTAAAAAATAGAAGCTTCTTACATTATATAGTATCACCATAAGTCATATGCGCATCAGATCCAACAGCATAACTCTATAATAATTCACTACTGCTAAACTACATAGTTCAATACATACTTATAGGGGTGGGGACTTTCCCTTCATCGCATATGCACTTCTCAAAATAGGTTGCATGCTGATAATAGCCATGTGCCTTTAAAATAACATGCACACATGCAAGTGCATTAACAACAGGCATCCTATAGTTAACTGGAAGAAGTAATCCTATTATTAACTCAAGCTCATGCATGACACTTATTAGTCGCTTATTCCCAAAATAACATTTGCATGTCACGCAAGTCTCCATGTCGATGTGTGCTCCGCATGCTATCTCCAAAAATAGCCTGTATCTCCAATGTGTGCTAGCATTCCCATCTAATTCCAAGCATTAAGTGTAAGGACATTGATTGCTGTGTCTGTATAAATGAAAATGTTACTTACCAACCAACCATCTATAACTACATCTAAAATAATCTCCTTATCGTATTCATGGTCATGGGGTGAAAAATTAGCATGTAAGATTTGTCTATCCCTCTTTGTTCCTATGCGTGGCACTTTATATCGTAACCATTATCCTAATAGAGGGATGATGTATTCTTTCATAAGAATTCTACATACTTCCTTGAGGTCATCCACATCCTTATCAGGTACCTCACTATGTTTAGTATGCTCTCTATCTCGTGCTTGTTCCTCTCAGTCAACTTTTATAAATTCTTGCAGTGGTAATACGAAAGGACAATATGGGATATGAAAAGTCACATGTAGGAATTGATAGTATATCTTTTAGCGATGGATTTTCATGACATCTTTTTTTAATAATTTTTTTTTTGTATTTTTAGACCTTGTGGTCATATTTTGGGTGCAGATGCTACTAAATCTGCCCCATGGTGGGCACCAAAAACTGTTGGCAAGAAAATTTGTCAGGGGAAAAACTTGTGGATTTCTTGCCAACACTTTGGGAGTCTAAGTACCTTTACTTAACCAATTTAGTTTCCGTATATACACGTGTGAGTCAAAGTAAATTTTCTCAGGGTGGCCTTACAATCAGGGATCCAACAGGGGCACTCCACTAACACTACAACAAAGCTAGAAATATCTTACTAGGGAATAATTTTTCTGAAGAGTGGGAAAGGGGTGTGAGAATAGAGGTAGGAGAAATAATGTTACAGGTAGAAAATTAGATTCCTGCACACACTAGTTGGAAGTTTCATCACATGCACTAAAATTAAGATGAAACAACTCTACAGGTAGCAATAAGACCAAATAGAATTTAATCAGCACAAAGTATCAAGAAATACCTTAGTCAAAGAATGCTAGAAACTCCTTGTATTGATTGCTCAAACAAAAGTTGTTCATAGTGGAGAAATGGAGGAAATTTGAGAATGAGGGAATGGAAGAATTTGGCTATCTCCTTTGTTCTCTTAATACACTCTTGAGTTTATAAAATCAATCACCAACCCTTTAAAATGGGAATGGATTTAAAATTTATAGGAAGAGAGATGAGTCTTTACATACCCCCAATAACTCTTCGTATGTTTCAACATGACTTAGGACTCTTCGCCTTCCTAGGAAAACGTTAAGCCCTTTTTATAACATAAAGGTGACTTATTAGATTATAAACACTAAGACATAAGAAAAAGTGCATACCCAATGCAAGATTAGAATATTGAGGAGAGAGAAAGTTGGGGGAGAGAAGAGAGAGAGCGATAGAGAGCAGAAATAAGAAGAAGGATGAATGATGTCGATGATGACAGATTATTCCTTTGATAAAGCCTGTTGATCCTTCTAGATGACTCGATGAAATGATCCAATGTGATGAACTTTGAATCTCTGAACTCTTGCACATACTGAGAAACTTCCTTTAGATGACATGTGAACACTATGAACTTAGTGTTTAAAAAAACTATCGAATGACTCATTTGGTGGCCGTAAGTATCATTCGCAAAGATCATCCTCTGAAGGGACTGGAGCCTTGGAACAAATCTTTCCCTGACTCCCTACAACATTTCCACACTACTCGACTAATTTTAACATGATCTTGATGAAGGATCTTATAAATGATCTGATGGTTTCGACTATGAATTCCACCTCCCGCATACCAATTTAAGCATGAAATGAGTGTTGAAAGACACTGTTGACATCCTCGTTGTGACTTACTATGTATAGTATGATGATAGAGATTGTAATTTTCTCTCTCTTACTCAAAAGTGAAAGGCTACGCTGGCTTCTTCCCTATCTATTTATGCTTCATGATTTCTTCAAAAAAAACAACTTACTATTTTTAGTAAGTATGAAAAAACAACTGTCTCAAACCTCAACTGGATGTTACAACTTAGATTTGCCTTTCTCCCTACGTTCCTCTCGCCTTTTGGATCAATTTTCTATTTTTGGTAGGTGATCATGGGACCACTTACTATTTTTAGTAAGTGTCAATTTTGGACCAAGATGCCCATTTTGATGAATTTTCAAATGTAGTACATCCTTTGTGTTCAATGCCTCTTTCACAATTTCTTCAATTGACGACTTCCCCAAAATGATAGTCCTCTATGTAGAAAAACCTGTTATTTTTAGAAAGTGGGATTCTGGAGGTTGGATTGATGTGGAAATAATTTTTACAATATGGTTTATTTTCCCAATATCATCCCTTTGAAATTTTTCACTTACCTAATCAATAGTTTAGGAGATTTTAAACTTTTAAATTTTTGACCTGATAGTGATTCTGGACATGATAGCCATTGATGGACCTCAAAAATTGCAGGTCTGGTTTTATCCTCTATTTGAAATGAAAATTAGGTTTTTGATATGGGTTTTATCTTCTTATCTCACAGGTGAAATTTCTCCTCAATTCGGTTATCGGTTTGACGAGAAACTGAGCTTTTTCTCATGTTGTGTAAAGAAATGGATTTCTTTGTTGAGATTTTTTTGTGTTGTGGAAGGATGGTTTGAAGGTGTTTTTCTAATGGTTTTTTATAGATGAATTAACACCAAAAATTGATTTGTCAATCCATGCATCCGTTTGTAAGGTCTCTTCAAATTTTTATTTTGCTGTCATGAAGGATTTCTCTATTTCTTCTTCTTTGTTCTTCATTTTTCTCCTTATTTTGGTAAATTTTTCTTCTGGGACCTATGTATTATCATGGAATAGAGAATTTCATTTCTGCGAGGGATTTGGTTTGAACTTTAGTAATGGTGGGAGGTGATGGGAAGTAGCAGAGGAAGTTACAGAGTAGGCTGTGCATACAGAGGTTAAATGTTAGAAGCGGGAAACATGAGGGGTTTTTGAAAATTTGAAATAAAGAACAAATGGGAGTGAGGAAAAATTTCATTTCCATGATTTACCTTAAGCATTAAGGGACATAAAATTTCATGTGGCTCTTGGTTGCAACATGTGGCAGAGATTTGACGGCAGGGGATTTGAGCAAAAAACAACTTTAAAGCACTGAGGGGCTAGAAATTGGTCACATGAGGCACCATGAGGCTTCTTAGAGGGGATAGAATTTTTTATATATCTTGAAATACCTAAACACAAATAAAAATTAGGGACATCAAATTTAACGATGCGCAAGAAGATGACATGTGGCACTTGATCTGACAGTTTAGAATGAAGGCCTGACAAACACCTGGGGGTTGGAAAACTACTCTTGAAGGGGTCAAATGGGTGACCACAAGTCTCCTTGGGGGATGGGTGCACTATTTAGATATTTATCTCCCTCATCAAAAAGGTACCTAAGGGACATCAAATTTCACGGTGCGCCAGGAGATGATACATGGCACTTGATTTGACGACAGGGGATGAAGGCTCCACTAGCTCCCGGGAGTTGAACTGGTGGTCCGAGAGGTTGCATGAGGATTTAGAGGGATTATAGGGGCTGGGTGAATTTATTTAACCTTGATACCCCTTTTATTGAGGGATGTAAGGGACATGAAATTGCGCTAGGATCTTGGAGCTGACACGTGTCCTATTTAAAATTTGACTAACTCTCGAACTCGCTCCAAGAGGGTAACTTGAAACGATGATAACTTAAGATCTCGATGGAATTTTTTGATGAAATTTTATGTGATATTGACTGAAAATTTAATTTTTAATCCAATGGTATGAGGCTCATGTCTTTATTCCTTCATTCATTTCCTAAAAAATTGGAATTTGGATTTGGTACTCCACCTGTGCATGATAAAAATTACTTGCAGACCCATTGTGCCAAAGTGTTGTGAAAACAATAATTTCACCATCTTGTAGGGTTTAGAATTACCTTTTTGATGATGTGTTTATTTTCTCCTAACTTAATCCAGAGCTCTTGAAATCACCTTCCAAATCTCAACAACATTTTTTGGCCTATGCACTGCCTAGGCCTGTGAACCTTGATTTTGGTGAAACTACCCCAACTTCTTTGAATCCTTCATGAATCTTCCTAAATCACTTCCATGATGTTCCAAGGCCTTTGATTCACTTATGTGTCTAGTTTTTCTTCTCTGTTCTACTCTATGGGGTTGCTCTAGTCCTAGGAAGGCCAATGATATCCCTTCCCACAGCTGCCCGAAGTTTGAATTTTTCAATGAACTCCTAAAATCACCTAAGGGTTTTGAATGGAATTTCCTAAATCACCTAGGGGACCGAGTTAACATCAATTGGGAGGTCACTGGACTAATTGGGTAGAATTGGTGTGTCTAGGAAGGGTAAAAATTGTAATTTTTGACACATGGGTATAATTGTCATGCTTGGAAATTGTTAATTTCCTTTTTGCACATTTGCATGACAACAATTTACAAGAAAATTCCTACATTTCTAGATGTGGTAAGAATAAGGTGTCTCAGAGTGAATATGTTAAATTTAAAAACATGATGGGGAATGAACCTCATGAAGATGTGACATAAGGGATTATCTCAAAGTGTGTCATTTAGAGTAAGTTGTCACTTGTTTCAGACCACAAGGATATTTTAACCTATGTACCATATTGTGACCAAGTTTCAGGAACCACTAGTAAAAAATGGTCTATATTTGATTATTTTCACTTTGAGAGGTACTTATCAACATTTACAAATATCCACTTGTCACTATTTTGTGATCATCTCTCATGATATTTCCTCATAGGAGTGATAAGGAAAAATGCATGCTTGGAAAGGGTTAACAGTTGATTTGTGACTTAGGTTGAAGGGAATCCCTCTTGGTTCCCAATTTTGATCTCAAAGTGCATTTTAGTCCCGAAGGACATTTCACTTCATCTCATATAGGGTGTTTGATCATAAGGTGAATGACATTGCATTCAATATCTCTCTCCTTCCTCCTATTTTATGTGAAAAGTATATAGTCTTGCATCTCATTGGTCATCAATTTTATCAAGGTAATAAAATCATGGATCATGGTTGTGTGGGTAATTGTCTCATTGTGCACACCAAGTAAACCAAGTTCATTCCATGTGAATGATTGATCAATAAGGAATGGAATTGTTTCACGGATAGGAAGGTTTTTTCAAGTGAGGGAAGACATAATTCATTATTTTTAATGGTCTACTTATCAAGTGTCTCTCATCTCTCCTCTTGGAGCATTTGATGGGATATTATGGTTGATCATTCAAGAGGAGGCTTCTCACAGTGAAGAGGGGTATGTGTTTTTCATCTGGATCCCATCACTGGAGCCTCACAACAAAGGTTATCAAGATCAAGAGTGTATTTTATTCATATTTAGAGCTTCTTCATCCTTCTTCATTCGATCTTAGAGCTTATCCTCTCTCTCTCTCTATCTCTTATTTTATCTCTATAATTCTATTTCTTCATTGATGAGATGATTTTGTAAAAAGTGAATTGAGTCACTTAAAGAATCTATTTATTTGTTGAGGATTGCACTTTAAGTTAAAAATTCACATGGGAATGTGAAGAGCCACTAGATTTAGCTATATATTGTAATGATCTCTCCATTCTAAAGGGTTATATTTTCTTAGTTAATAGCTCCCATTATCTTATTACAAGCAAAAAACCACATTTCTTCCATTTCCTTGTCTTATATTTTCCTCTCCATCTCAACTACTACTCCAATAGGGATTTGTAATCATGCACAACAGGGGAAAGAACGAATCTTTTGATAAATATAATGCAGTTAAACTTTGTGTTGATTACATTTTTCATATTTCTTTGCATATTGGTGTGTTCTCATTGTTAATTTGGAAATATTCTGGATTTATGTCAATAAACTCAACATGTTATTTATTGAGTAAAACCATCGTATCACTTTCTCCCCTCTCTCCATGCACACACCTTTCCTCCACTTCCTTTTTGCACACATTTTTAGTGGAGTATTCATGTGTGATCCTTAGTTGAAGTCCCACACACGATGGTTAAAGTAGTTTACATATTTCCCTGTTTTCAATAAATGGAGTTGCCCCATTTCTAAATAGAGGGACCTAGCCTTAGAGAATTGTTGAAAATCCATAATTTTCCCTTGTGAAAAATTATTTCACCAATAGATTTTGGTGCCCACTATAAGGCATATTTAGTTTTCCTACACCCTATAATGATCCAAAAAATCCAAAAAAATAGATATCCTAAAAATCCATAAAAACTAAAAAAATCAAAATCTAAAAAAATCCATAAAATTTAATGCTTTGAAAGCCACTATTTTTTTCAGTTGTGTTCTTTCATATTATTGTTGTAGGTTTTCTCAAAAGATGGTTGAAACTATATACACCGGATTGGACAAATTGAGAGGTGTTTTTGATTTAAAGTTTGAAGCTCTTCAAAGAAAACAAGTTTAGATCCAAAACAACCCATATTACTCCTCCCAAGCATCATCTCCATCTCATACATCGAGTGAGACAACAAGAAATCTAAATGAGGATCCTCTTGAATCTTCAATCTTCAGTTGTACCATGACTAAACATTATTCCCCAGGAGTAGAAGAATAAGTTGAAGAATAAATGGAAGAACCTCAACTAATTGTTTTGTGGGGAAGGAATACAAGTTTTCTTGCTCTTAAACCACCTCTCCATGAATTCCTAAAAGGATCCTGTAATAAATTTTCTAAATTCAAAGGTGATGGCACTCAACTTCTCTAAGAACATATTATAACCTTCATAGCTTCATGTGGAGTTCTCAAAGTTGAACATGAAGATATTTTTGTAAGGTTGTTCATGGAATCAATTCAAGGGAATACAACTGAATAGTTCTACCTCTACCCTCTCAATCCATAAAAAATTGGAATGTTTTCAGAATCAAATTCAATGTGATATTTAAATCAACTGAAGACTCCCAATATCTTCTTATTCAATTGGTCTAAATGAAGAAATAATCAAATGAAATCATGAGAGACTTTGTGTTCAGATTCAATAGATTGGTAGAAAGTATACTTGTAGAAGCTTCACCATTGTATGATAATAAAAAGAGATTCTGTATGCGGGCCAAGAATGTTTCTCAATAACTTACACTCTTAAATAATCCATTGTATAAGGGTATCAAGCCAACGAGTAGGAAACACACATGTATTGACATAGAAGGGGTAGATTTAAAGGGTCTACAATGAGCGCTAGGGTTACATATCTAGAGGGCTGTAATCCATTCTCTAGTTCAACCTAGGGTTTCCAATATGTGTAGTCAAGATAGTGGAATGAACCCTACTAAGATATTGGTAGTTAGGTGTAGAGAGGTATGGATCAACAATAAATGAAACAAACATGCATGACATATGTTAAATGAAAGTGATGATAGTGAGTGAGTTGATAGTGAATAAGAGCACTATGCTAACTAGCATCTAAACATATGTAATACTAAGTTAACATAACACAAAGAGGGAAAGAAATGAGCTTATCTATGTAAAATGAAAAAATATAGTTAGAGAACTCACCTTATACCTATAGGGTGGTCATTGATGCATCTATATCTCTAGAGAAGCAACGCATCGAGAGGAAATAACTGTTAGGTGGTGTAGACACAAATTAGACAATATTTAGCTTGGTCTTATACTACTATTTAGAAGGTTCTCAAGAGTACAAAGTACTAATTAATCCCACCTTTTGGCCACCTTTTTACTAACTTTTATTTTGTCTTTCCCATGTATTTCTTGATACCTGTTAGCCCATATCATGACTTCTCTGACATTCTCTCCTGAGATCAGGGTGCCCCAGGTAGTATTGGGGTGCCTCGAGGTGCCCTGGTCCCATTCTGAGTGCCTTAGTCTATGCATAACCTCTTCTACTTCTTGTTGAGTCACTTCTAGTTATTGGATATCCTTATCTTTTTCTTAGTCAGCCTTGTTAGGATTAATTACAAAATTAAGCTTGAGAGCCCTATAAATATAAAGTTATAAGACCATAATGAGGGTTCAAGGTCATTTACATCTTATCATTACTATAACTCCATCTAGGGTTACATCCATTGCATCATTTGTATCCACATAGTGCCATGCATTCAAGCTAGGAGATCTACATCACACATACTTCATAGGGGGAGGAATTCCATTCTATCCCATGCATACATGCTACTTATATTTTTATAGCTACTATTGCTTACTACTTCAAAAAGTGTAACTAGAATGAGAGCACATAGGGAATGACATGCGCGCGCGCACACACACACACACACACACACACACACACACACACACACTAGAACTACATCCAAGTCTGAAATATAGTGAAAAACTCAGTAATAAGACCACTGGTTTAACGGCTGAGATTAGTCTGACCCATTCGTACACATCTTTCATTTTCTAGGGTTTGATACTTCTCCTTGCATTACAGGTCATTCTCCTATTCATCCGAAGAATCCAGTGTGACATACAAGAAGTAATCATAGACATTTAATGACCATAAAATATTGTTTTTTGAGCATTTACACTATCATGAGTGCCTAGATTGTAGACCAGGGCACCCTAGTACACTCCCAGGTACCTATGTCATCTCAGACAATCCAAATATTCCCTTTGTAGGATCTCTGAGGTTTCATCTGCACTTCCAAATTTTATTTCCAAATCTGTGACACTTTGTGACATTATTATATTATCAGCTAAGTTATTTCCTTCCTCTTCTCTTACACATTAGGGTTTTGTTTCATTTAGAATAATTCATTTATATTTATCTCATACTGTTTTAGTTCATTTACAACATTTAGTCCTCATAACTAGATTAACATTAATACCCTGGATACACCCTTAAGCTATCTAGGTAATCCTTTATTTTTGTTAATCAAGTGGAGAAGGGGAACACCGTTCATGTCCTAGACTCAATACATGTGACCTAATAGTGCAAAAATCATCTAAGAAGAATAGTATCTAATATAATCTAAGTAAAATGCATGATGAACCAAGAGCTACGTGAGCATATGTAAAGATGATGCAAAAGAGTAAAGTAGATGGCAGTTTGAATTATTCTAGATTTATTTCTCTATGAATTTAAAATGTGATGTATACACACACACAAAAACAAACACACACAAACACACACAACACAATCACCCATGGGAGATTGTGTCGGCCAGGAAAAAATCAAAGCTGACATAATTACCTGCGGGTGATTTTGTTGGCCATGGATGATAAAATGCAATGTGAGGTAAAAATAAGTGTTGTGGATCAAATAGGTGGATGAACAAGGTGCCAAGATGATGAGATGCAAGAAAATTTTCATGAATGTAATGTGTATGAGACCTAAAAGGGAAAATGATGACTAGTGCAATGAAAAATAAGGTTGGGACCAACTAGCAACCCTCTCTCTGTGTACTGTCTCTAACCCATAATGGTTATGTGAATAACCATTCCCCATTCGTGGTAATTCCCTTAAGAACATGATCTAGAAATAGATGCATCAGCGACCCTTATCTACATAAAGGAAATTATTAGTAATAGGTATGAAAGATGAAAAGTGAGAAATTAGGTGTATATATATGCCCCAGTCATTGATCACTGCATCTCACAATAACAGAACATGAGGCAGTCAATGAAAGGAAACAATGAGTAACATTGATATTGAAAGTAAGCACATAAGGAAGTGCTAAAAGGACTATATGAAATAAAATATACCCACTAATGTGTACCTGATAGTATCACTCATCTTTCCTTGTGCGGGAATAATCCATGTTGCAAGAACCCTGAAGAAGCAAAAGTGAAAGGAAACACAAGAGGAGTAGATTAATAAAATAAGACATAAATAACCTAGATAGGGGTGATTTAATTAAATATGAATTAAATCTAATATTTAAGAGTAACTAATATGATAAAATAAAATGAAATAAAAAATTCTAAGAACTCAAGCAATGCAATACTATAAGAAAATGGGAGAGATAAATGACTTAGCTGATTTATGTGTAATTTGTAGCTAGTCGGGACTGTGTATATGCTTGATCTAGAAGGAACTGATGTCATATGATCTCGCTTAAGAGATTTGGAACTTTGCACTGATTTGAACAGGGGCACCCACAGGAGGACAGAGGTTCCTGGGCACTGGTGACCGATTATGGGTGCTGGTAACTGTGTTAATTCTTATGATCTGCTACATTTCTTAGTCCAAAGACCTTCACTTTAATATCTACTTCATCATGTTACCTTCATTGTTAGGGTTTTGACAATACATATACCTAAAAAACTAGACTATCTATCTACACAAGCTCACAAATACATCAAATCTAAATGAAATATGCAAAATATGAAGTCAAAATGACCCCAGTGGTCACCGAAAGAATGAAATTATGTCGAGCACTACACTTCATTCTAGAATCCATGTAGGTCTATGTACTTGTGTGTGAAATAGTTTCCTTAGGTTTCCATCATGCTAATGATGCTGATACAACAAACTATAACTAGATTAGATGCAAATTTTTGTTATGGAATTCAGCACTTCCATTTCCTATGCATTGTATATAGCCCAAAAATGTAGTCCCTTTGATGGTAGTGATAATATGTAGATGTGATAGTCACTTAGAATTTCCAACTAGAATAATTGTGTGTATATATATGGATCTCTTCTTTTATTTGGAAACTAGTGACACAAAAGGCTGACTTAAACACAAGATAAGGATTAGAAAGCTAAAAAGCCCGACCAAAAATGTCAAAATGTGTAAAAATAAAAAAGAGGATAGAAGCACCCAAAATGGACACAAGCACCTAGGTGCTAGTGTCTAGAGTGGGTGTTGGTGTCCTTGGATAAATGAAAACATATGTGAAAATACCGACATATAGGGATCCCTATGACCTGACTGAATTGGGTACATAAATGACATGTGTGAGAGAACAAACATAATAGAAACAATCAAAGCAAGTAGATGGACAAAGGATTTTTTCACTAGTGAATAATTTTCATACTTGAGATGCATGCATATAAACAACATATTGATGACATAGTAAAATAGTAATATAGTGCATGATTTTGTGTCTACATTTTCCCCCATTTATGCTATTTGAATAGAATTCAAGTAGTGTAAAGGAAGTAAGGAACATACCTGTATAAATTTTGAAGAAGCCATGTTACAAAGTGTGTGTAGAATGTAGAAACTTGTAGCATGATGAACCATGGATAAACACTTTGGCCCATATGGCATAAGTGGAGATAGAAAACTATCGTACAAATCAATTTAAAAAATAGTTGAAATGATTTGGAGACTTTGGAGATTTTGAATTTTTATTGGAGGTGATAGAAGAGGTAGGGAGTGATCAATTCCCAACCTTATTTTGTTTTAAAGTGTGATGATTTGGACATCCTATCACCATAGGAAGACTATTGGGGAGAGAGAGGTCTAGTTTTACTCTCCATCCATGACTGCATCCTCCAAAAGGTCCAACTGCTGTAGACAAACAGAGACGAAATTTATTTTTGATTGAAAAATTATTTGTTTTGATTGAAGAAACCATATATGAGAAGTATAGGAAAGGTAATGACATCTCATTGTTCCCATTCCTATAGTAGCGGGTGTTCCAATTCGAATAGTGCTAGATGGCTTCCAAGCTAGGTCATTTGGAAGTGATAGTAATGTAATGTAGCTCCAAAGTTAGGTCATCTTGGAGATATAGTAAGTGTTCTTATTGTATCAATTGATGGATTTGATTGATAGTAATTAATTGAATAATATGTATTTAGAAGATTACTCACAGAGAGGTTTTTCTTTGACCCTAGATTTGGTCATTTGGAGGATATAGATTTGAAATAATAGAAATTATTGACTGTCATATAGAATAATTATACCTTTGTTTGAATAAGATCAGAGAAAATTGTAATTTTAATATGTTAGGAATGTCAATTAATTGTATTTTATTCTAAGAGGGATTATGTAATGATCTTGATTATATGCCTCTTTCAGTGAAAGGGTTAAGGGTGGATAAATGAACACTGAGCCGAAAGAAAAAGAAGAAGTTGTAATAGTAAATGAAAAATAATATTTGATAATGTTGTGAAAGTATGAGAAG
Organism: Taxus chinensis; assembly: GCA_019776745.2. Classification (NCBI taxonomy): domain Eukaryota; kingdom Viridiplantae; phylum Streptophyta; class Pinopsida; order Cupressales; family Taxaceae; genus Taxus; species Taxus chinensis. Next base: position 485,977,665 of record CM034151.1, read on the forward strand.
ATATTTATTAGTACACGTGCCAAAGTTGAATATAATATGTTGAAATTAATATGGTACAATTCTAGAGGAGATTATGATCTGTATAGTGTAAATCGAAAGAAAAACAGAGTTACAAGGCTCATGATATGAGAAAAATTGTGTGACATGTATTAATTGTAGTAATAATGGAAAAAAGTAACTATAGTATATGGTAAATTACAATTACTATATATATTAATAGTGAAAAGGTGAGTTGTAGTTTCATTTATACCGAGATTAGTTAAATTTTGAGCTCTAAGCTATGAGAATGCGACACATTAGAGCAGTGAGTATGATGAGATTTGAGAGAGTGGTGGTGGCCATGGATTCACAGACGACCGAGGAGCTAGTAAGTGTGATTATTTTTGGAAGATTTTGTCAAATATGTCTGTTTTTAGTAATTTTACAAAAAAATGAAGTTTTGTAGTTTTGGGTGTTTCTGACCATGACAAAAGCGTACATGGAATATCTGTCCTTGGGGACACTAGCACCCAGTTCTTGACGCTAGTGACCTACTTTTGGATGCCAATGACCTGATCCTGGGCACTAACATCCCATGGTAGGGTTTTGTAAAATTCCTATATTTTGATTAATTTTATGCTATGATAAGGGATTTTGTAGTATGTATGGTGTACTAATATAATATTTTCTTTGACTTTTGTGTTGTGCAGAGGGACATACACTATAGAGAGTTTTTTCCGGGTCATCACTTAAATACATTATTTACTGTAGGGTTTTCAGATGCTGAGTGGGATATATTAGATAGTTTTGGCCTACGACGAATTGCTAGATTAGGGGAGATACCCCATAATATGCCTATGTTGACTACTTTGTGTGAGTGATTGTGCATGGATACTTGTAAATTCTAGTTGCTGACAAGTGAGATGACGGTGACACTAGAGGATGTATATAAGATACTGTGGTTGCCTATAGTAGGAGAGAGAGTATAGATCATGGCCATATTAGATGCTTGACATGATGGTATTTTACAGGAATATGAGTACATGAGAAAAAACGTATTAGTTTGGATGCTATTTTAAGATGTGGGGTTCCATGATTATGGAAATTTGTTGCAGTGGTGATAACATCATCGGTGGTAGTGGAGGGTGGTGGAGTGGGGATTTTGTACATGATGCATGATATTTGTCACAACATTGAGGAACATGGTACTAGATATGATTGGGAACAATGTGTATTAGCCCATTTGTAGAGGGACTTGTATAGATTTACAAAAGAGGATTATGTGTGAGCATATGAGAATATTGTTATATTGAGGCCACTTATTGGACCACAGGTTGATTGGGCTCAACCCGAGATATTTGTAATGAGGTGGGTAGGAACCTAGTAAGAGGATGAGTATGACCGCATATAAGCCAATGATTGATTTGATGGGCCCTGAGGCAATTATATGAAGACCGTATAGAGACTATGCCAGATGGGTAGAGGATGATGTAGAGTTATGGTCCATATGACGCACCATGTGGTTAGATGATCCTTTCCTAAGGGTGAATAAGTTGTTCCATAGGGGGTGAGTACTGAGAAAATTTGACATATCCCAGGATGTTCCCCTAGACCCATTTATATGGTGTTGATCTACTAGGGCAGCGAGAAAACCAGGGGCGAGGATGGGCTCGAAAGGAGCACAACTAGTGAATTTAGGTCTAGATGAGGTGAATATGGCCATAGATCATATACATATGGATGATGCGGGGTGCACATCAGAATATAACTAGTGGTGGGTGATACACTGATGGGTGTTACTATTTCATGTAGTGGTGGATGCGACTGGTGGGCTTATAGGTGGAGGTGTTAGTGGATTTGATCTCATCCTTTGTCTGGTTTATTCCTTTGAATTTTTTTCTCTGACTAGTTTGCCCACGTAAAAAACGTATGCTTGAAAGATATAATCATATTGAATGTGAATGAAAACCTTATGTTTAGGGTGTGAATCCTCTTTTTTTGGTCAAGGAATGTAATAGTCATGTTACCCCTGAAAATCCCCATGAAAAATTGACCATGAATCGAGCCAATGTTGTAATTTTGATGATGAAGTTAATAAAGTGCAAAGTGCAAAAAGGTATTCCAATGCCCACCAATTTTGTCGTCCTATCCCCTTTTTCCTTTTGATGTTCTTGTGTATTTTGTGGGAATCAATTTTGCCTAAGTATGAAACTAGATGTGGAAGGTATCCACATGTCCCTTTGGTGCATTTTTGAGAAGGTACAAAGAATCAGGGGTCTTCAAGAAGTGAGAATCGACCACGTGGCTAAAGTGCGGGAAGGTAGCTCAAGTGGGTCAAAAAAGTCAAGATAAAGAAGAAGAGATCACATGCCTCCACGTGTCACCTAGGTGCAGATTCAAAAAGAGAGAAATAGAATCCCCAAATCTACGCAAGGTCTCCACATGTTGTACAAAGTGGCTACCACCATCGAAAGGACCAAACAAAGAAGAAGAGGACTCGATGTTTGGTGGATTGAATGTGGTCTTGCGTCCCAAGGCATGCAATTGAAGACTTGACTAAAATTAGGGTTAAGGTTTTGAATGAAGTTAGGGAGAAGATGAAGAAAAAAAAGAGGTGGGTTGAAAAAACCATTAACACCATTGATATGAGATTAGAGGAATTTTAGAGTTACAATCAAAGCTACGAGAATACAAACAAAGGATGGACCAATGTGGGGATGCTTTGAATAGGAAAACCTTGATTTTTCAACACCATATAGACCCAGATGATGGAAGATGAAAATGTAAATACAGATAAGAAACTTGATTTTTGAACTATTCTTTCACTATTTTAATCCTTATTTATGAAAAGGCTCCAGATGATGGAAGAATTTTATATGAAGATGCAAATCCATTATAGATCATGTAATAAAACATGAGTCTTTCTAATTTGTGAAAAAGGAAAAATGGTGATTCTATAGGGGCCCCTGACCAATAAAGATACATACATTCTCAAAAAAATACATCAAAAAAGAAACTAAGAAAAGAAAGACATTTAGTCATTCTCTAATTTTACTTCAAAATTTTCTGTAAATGGGGGAATTCTATTCAACAGATTGTTCTTCCTTGGTATAAACATGATCCTTGAGATGATTACAAAAATACAACTGACCCAACCACCTTTTTATACATCCCTATGTCCAACAACGATTCAACAATCATCATGGGGCCATCAATGATATTCCTCAGCTCTATCTTCTTCTGGTAAGAAGATACCTAGTCCAGAAGATCTAAACCACATGTAGGAAATTACATCTTCCCCTTTTCCTTTTAAGAAGTAGGATGATCAAGAATAGGATGAGAAGGATCATTTGAAGTGGTTGGGAGAGTAAGTATTCAAGCCTGGGGATCTGGTGGATCAAGGGATTTCGAACTGGACTTATCCCTACATCTCCTTGTGAAAGATGGATGCTCTCTTGGGTGAGGAATAAGAAAAGGTCCTGATAATTTTTCCTCCATCAAAGGAGAGCATTGCATTGAGTGAATAGAAGGTTAGAGAGTATACTTACCCTTACCCTCCTGGGTAGTAAGAAGTGGTGCCTTGGAATGCTGAGGAGATGAAGGCTCTGATTCTTCCTCATTCAAAATGACAATTGGGCACTGAAATCTTGTTTTCCAGTTATTTCCTCTTGCTGATGACACTAGTAATGTAGATTGTTGAGGTGGTATAGGTCTCGTTGGACCTTTTCCTAGAGAAGTGACCCATCACTCCAATTATTCCACTTTGTGAGACATTATAGTCACTGAATCAATCAAAGCCTTGTCATAGAGTACGCAAGACTCCTGGGGAACCTCTTTCAGCACAAACCCTTAATTGCATAGAAAGGGACACTTGTATCTAACCATCAGTATCACAGTAGGCGTCCTCTCAATCCAAAATTTCTTCAACTCTTCTGGAGATTTTTGGTGCTCCCAACAAAAGAGATGATAGTACATTGATTGGAAAGCTGAGAAAACAAGATTGATCTTTATCAATCTAAAGAGGAGGGAAAGATGAACCTCCTAATATATAAAGTGCACTTTTCTATCCCTTGGGTCTGTAATTTAAAAAGAAATCCCTGACAAATGCTTCATTTGGGCTAGTTAGATCGAAGATTTGATTTAAATCTTCTAAGGATATTTCTTTAAAACTAGTTACCACAACTACTCTTGCCATTATACCAATAAAAAGCCTTGCACAGTAGCTTTTCAAGTATAAAAATGGAAGGATGATGCATACTAATGAATAAATAAAGTTGAATTCATAATGAAAATGGTACATACATGAGCTAAAGTGGATGAAATCATTACCATCAAATGAAGAAGGATTTTTTACTCAACTCACACGAAGGAAATAAATTTGAGAGAGATTAACATCGTGCAACAAAATATATTTGGATTGTTGTGACACAATTTATGGAAAATTATTCAGCCCAGAAAAGACACGAATATGAATGTGTGTTGTTCAAGATTGATCCTCAAAATTTGAAAGGGATTTGCATGTCACATCAAGCCATATAAAGGTGCCTAAAAACTATCCAAAAGGGTTTTTTTCCCACCAAAATTGATAAACGATTAAAAAAAATGCAAAAAGGAATGACATAGCATCCTAGTCATATGTAAAAAATTTAAAAAATGGGAGTAACTCATAATTCCTCCACCTAACAACATAAGATAATATATTAAACTGTATGCTGTAAATAAGAATATTCTTAGGATATTCATGCTTTTGGGGGGAACATGAAGGGTGAATGAGTGATTGAAAATGTATAAATTATATGAGAATATTCTCGCATAAGGGGGGTTAAATATTTCTAAAGTTTAGAAAAAGAAGGGAGAAAACCATTTTGTACTTTTTAAAGCCAAACTAATCTGAGATACTTGATATTTTGTTCATATCATTCCCAAACCTTCTCGCCAAGATGATTACATTGTATAATAATTGGTCGAAATTGAGGTCATAGGTGTTGTGTCCCCTTGTTGAAGCATTGGTGTTTCATGAATTAATTTGTGTGTATTCTCATGAGCAATGTTAATTTTTTTCAAGATGTATTACTTTGAATCAATTCTTTGCATTCCTATTGAAAACTTATGATGATTAATTTATTTGAATTACATAAATATTTAGTTTAATAGAAATGATTTGGAAACTACAACTACATTATTGATGGAGATTTCCTTCATGTTGTGGTAAACGGTTTTACATTCAAGTTGTGTCTATCTGATTTATGATATTTGTCAGTTCTTGAGGGTATCTGGGACGTATTTGATAAGGAATTATCAGTATTTCATTGAGAATTTATCATGAGATTTTGTGTTTAAATTCTTGAAGTTTATGTGAAATCTTGTGTTCTTAGGCTTCCATGAATACAAACCTTCTAGTTGAATGATTGCTTTGGATCGTGTGATTTGTATTTTGCATCAAGAAAAAGTATATACAACAATTTTCAAGGTTCATTTAAGTTATTGGTATAATCAACTTTATCCTTCTTAACTTCCCAACAATACATCAAAATCACAACAGATATCCATCATATCCACCTGAACTACCCATGCTTGTACTGTTTATGCACAAATGCTAAGGATATTTGTTAATTTTTTCCATCCTTTATCTAAAATATGTAGAAGAAAGATGGAATTGTCATTATCTTTAGTAACCCGAGCCTTCTTTAGAGGACATATGCATTTTCTAGTGTGATAACTCGTGAGCGTTGGATGATGTTTGCATTAACCATGTCTTCTTGAGGCTGCATTTTCATGTCCATGAGAAAGAGAGTCTAAATAGTGTTGTTCTATCTATTTATTTCACAAATACAAGTTACAAAATGGGTCCTCTCAACCTGGTTGTAGGAAGAACCTAAAGTAGTAGGGTAGGTCATACCCTTAGTGAGGTGCTATCCAATATTCCCCAATTTCGAGTGAAAAAGAGATTTCCAGATCCATCCCTAGCTACAAAATGACTCAAATCTTAGTTTGTCTTTCTCTAAGCATCTTGCTTAGCTTTTTGTTGTTGCTTGAACTTACAAGGAGGGATCAATTTGGGTACTAACACCCTCGTGGCACCATGTTTCTGGGGAGTATTCCTATCTAACACTAATAAGAAACATCAATCGTCTGGTAACATACTAAATATGTTTAGATGTAAATACATGATCTGGACATCATCACTTTGTTGAAGCTTTATGAAAAATGGGATCTCAATCAGAAGTTATTTTCTTAATATTTTCATATTTTGAGAAATATTTCCATTAAATTTGACTTGGTTAGGGGTAAATATTGACAAAAGATGTTGATATTTTTGAAGCTTTTTAAAAATTGATCATTAAAGTTTAGATTGACAAGTCATTTACTATGATTTACACATCTAAGGTATAAGAGCTTAGTGGTGACTCCACATTGTTTAGAATTTATGGTAAAATACCAGTGCCTCAAGCTTCAATAATTTAAATTTGTCATCAAGATCTGTAAAGTCTAGAAAGGAAGAAGGTCCTTCTTCAAGACAGATCCTTCTAGAAAATTATTTCCAGAGCTAAGAAGGAAAAATCCAACTAAGAAACTAGTATGGAGATCATTGAGAGATCAAAGGTGAAAAGATAAAGTAATGCATGTGGTAAAAAATGATCAACCTTTAATAGAGGATTATTCTAGTTCCTCAGAACACTTCTGGATCGAGTAGTCCTTGCATGAATTTATATACTCCAACTTATGAGGGGCCTTCATTTGAAACTGATAAGGGTACTCCTCATCTCCCTCATTTGTCACTTAGAAGTGATAGAGTGTTCTGTGAAATTGAATAATTAAAGAACCAATACTTTGAGAATCATACACCATTACCTCAAATATCTCCTTGTCACATACCATTTTGATACCCTCCTATTAGGACACCTCCTTCAGAATAATATGTCTCATCTTCCACCTATAGCCTCAATTTGTATTGTAAATGTTCTATAGACCTATAGATTTTCAAGCTATGGTGGGCTATTCCTAATGCAGTTCTATAATGATGTGAGGAATAGATTACATAAATTTCCAATGGAAATAATGCTATTAGTGGTGACCAGTACCTCAGGACTTTTTGTTAACATCATGGAAGATTTTGAGATTGAACACAAGGATGTATATCTGAAGTTTCTTATTCATACTTTAGAGGAAGGATGACCCTTGTTATTGGTATAAAGTATTTTCCAAATAATCTCTATTCATTTATGGGACCGAAATGAAAGAATGCATTTTAGAATGTACAATATGGTGATAATACTGATGCAAGGTTTCTTCTCTCAGAGTTTGAGAGGATATCAAAAAGAATCCCAATGAGCCTAGTCTAAGATTTTAATACATAGATTTTACAAAACCCTGACTAGATTTCTAATGACATTGAGGCCGAGTGATGAGTCCTACCTGATAAATTACTCTAACACCTTTGACAAGAAAGTAACATACTATTTGAGGGATAGGACACCTCTGGGACTTTGAGATAAGCTTTCTCCATTGCAGTACATATAAAAAATAATATCAAGGTAGAATGAAAGCCTCCTAAAAGGGATGGTGTTAAGCTAGTTAATCCTAAAAAATCCTCAACCAAGTAAGGGATTTGATCTAGAGGAAGTTTTTCAAGAATTTAGTAGGACCAGTGAAATAAATCTCCTACAAACTAGCTAGGGCAGAGAAAGGGAATATGATAGAGTTCTTAGAGCCAAAAAAAACCTCAAGGTCACAATAGAATTAGAAAATCATCCTAGGGGTGATCATAGATCTACATGAGAGAGATAAAGGGCCCATGGGATCAAGAAAATAAACAACAATAACCAAGGGAGAATAAATTGGTCCCTGATACTTTAACTGCTAGAGTTTTTATGATAGAATAAAATCATGTTAGTGAGTGGTGTGATAAATGTTTCTTACCACATTCCTTATGTGATAATAATGGATAGAAGGTGAAGAGGTTGATGATGATGCTAATTTTGGTAATAGTTTGCATGATGGAATTCCCTAACATTTCACAACAAGGAGCTACTTCTACTAAATTAATGAGTGTCCAGGACTGTGGAATGTTTTTTGGGACTGCATAGAACCAGGTATCTCCTCTTCCTTATACTAATAATATTGAATTTGATATGGTCCAAGGATTTTGACTTTCCCAATCATGATTTTTAATATTTAAGGGCATTAATAATTAAGATATATGGTGGTATAATTCCTTTTGAGGAGGATAGACAAGTTATTAATGAATGCAGTGGTGGCACAAGAGAAATTATATAATCTACAGAAATAGGAATTGTTAAAATGGGAAGGCCACAACCCAAACCAAAGACTCCTTTCCTCACTAATATCTCAAAGGAGCCCCCCTAAGAAATATGTGCCAACCAAAAGTATAGCTAATTCTAATAATCCCAGTAACCCTACCCAAGCCATGAAGAACCTCATACCACAAGAAAAGGAAATTACCCTACCTCTCAGTACAACTTTACCCAAGTATACTGTACGCCGGAAAAGTGACAAGCAAGCATGGGAATCTACAAGTGACTCTTCCACGTACTTGACCTCCCGAGGTCATGCCGAGACAGCTGGTGGGGATGGAATATAGGTAGTATACGGACAGACTAGTTAGGCAATCTAATGTCTTCAACACGCACTAATGGAATTTGCGAATCTAAGGAAAAGAAGGCCCTTCTAACCTAGACCGGTGTGATAGATCGATCAACAAGGATGACTTCTCGAAGGCTCCAATCAATATCGAGCTCTGGCGTGATTCGATCTATGGGTTGCGGAATACGTGGAAAATGACCTGGGATTGTTTCGTGTATATCTCCCGATAAGGTCATATAGTGGATGGTAAAGTAGTCACTCTATGGACGGTTCTCTGGCATAGTCCAGAATTCTCTAGCTTTGTTAGCTGTTGTGTCCAGCAAGGATAATTGTTGGATAATGATAGGTGGAAGTGGGGTAGACTGGAATACCAGTGTGCATAGACCAGTGTCTATGTCTAATTTTCTTATGGATTCGTTGGGCTGTAGGATCTGTGGATCACAACCATAGACTCTTGGTTGTTGCAGTCCTGTTATGGTCATACGCGAGATCAAGTTCTAATCCCTAGTATCCAGTAATCGTATGCTTTCTCAGCTTCTATGTTTAGAACCAACAGTTGTGCAATCTTCTCAAAATACCTCACAGGCGTTCTTGCGACCTGGATTCTTAACCTGGTATCTATATCTACGAGGGTGTCTCCAGCGTCTGGCTGTTGAACTAAAGGATCACACCCGAATGTTTGTTCTCTTTCGAATCCTTCTACAGTCATGTGGATATTTTTCCTAGTGCAACCTGTAGTTCGGCTGACTTGACCAAAATGTATATGCTTGGTCGTCTTCTATGTTTAATCCTCTTAACTGAGATCTGACCTGTTGGAAATCTGTTGTTGTTTGGAAGACTTGTATCCTAAGGTTCTAGTCAATATCAGTTATTGCCGCTATGAGATTGGGCTGAGGTACGATTAGCTCGAAGATATATTCCCTGGGCTCCCTAGGTCCCATAATTGTCATACGAAACAAAATGCAATCTAACTGTAATGAAAAAAATTATAATAAAGTGAAATCTAAGTATACTTCTAGCATATATGACTTCTTTTTGTATTTTCTGATGATTTAAATGAATTTAAGAAAGCAGCTATTTAAAATATTTAGAATTGACAACTAAACTAATAACTTAAAACAAACAAGATAACCGAGTGTGGTTATTTGTCTGTGCAATTTTGTATATCTATTCTAAATAATGAAATAACTAATCTATTAGCAAGATTCTCGACCCTACCTCAGAAGTGAGGAGTGAATCATAGTTTCTTAGAAACTATCAATCCCCATAGCTTCCTCGGCAATATCGAGCATAAAATTAACTGAAATAAAGTGATTAACTACTTTTTTTGATATGGTTCTAACTAAAACTTTGAAAGTTTAAAACCTGGATTCCGCAGAACAGTGGCGAATCCGATGGTGTGTGTGATCTTGTCCCCTCAGTATGATCTCTTCGTTCTTTGTGTTCACGTAGATCCAGAAAAGCATGTAATGCTTGCATCAATAGGAATAGGTGTTTGGAACAAGGGATAACCTTCAGAATGCAGATAGAATAGAACGCGGATAGGAGAGGGATAGCGCAAGAGTATAGAGCTTGGCTTATGTAATTCCTAGCGGGATCTACTGCGAATTATGCAACAAAATGCATCCAGAACCTGAAACTATCCTGTATGAAGAGAAAAACCTGCAACTTTAATGGCTTCCTAAGCTATTCTACTCTAATGGATTAGATAAAACAGTAACACTGTTTGCACAAGTTGGATATGTGGCTTACCAACAGCTAGTTAATGCACACTAAGCATGAAATGAACTACACTATCAATCCCAAACAAACTAACAGATCACAACACTGAGAATGAGAAGATTGGAGTAAAATTGGTGGCCTCAAGTAATTACTGCACTTGCACAAGATGGATATGTGGCTTACCAGCTGCAACACAATACTAACCAAAACACGTAATGAAGAAAACTAAGTATTCTAAGCAAAGGAAAACTAAAGGAATTGCAAAGAGGAACTCAGAAAACAAAACTTGAGAGAGGCCAGCTTCTAACTGGATTGGATGAAATGACAGTGCTACCTGCACAAGATGGGTCTATGGCTTACCAACAGCTGAGCAATTTAACAAAAGATGCAAGTGAATTCAAGCTATGGCTTCTAAACAAGCTAGCTAACTAAAACTCTAAAATGAGGGAATGAGAGCAAAGATCAAACTTCAAAATCCAGCCAAGCTTCAAACCAAAGACTCCAGACCATTTGCATGTGCACAAACTATGCATTTATAGGAATTCAAACACCCAAGAACCAAAACCAAATTGAACTCCTAAACAATAAACAAAGGAAAAACACTATTCCAGGGGACCAAAAACATAAATGCATGCTCAAGTCGGCAAAGAAAGCTAGTGAAACGTGATATTTCACGCGAGTCGTGTCAAAAGAGCATTCTGGAAAACACACACAGGACCGCCGCTTTGAGCAGGGCAGCGGTTACAGGACCGCCCCCCTGTTCAGGGCGGCGGTTTCGTCACTGAAGGTCAAGAGGCCAAGGAAAGAGGGAAAAAGGGGAAAAATAAGGGAGTGGGGGCTAAGCGGGGCATGCGAGATGTTAACACATACTCCGAGGGCTTTTCTGGATCCCGAACACCTTGCGAGGAGATCTGTATCATCATCGGGGCACTTGTTGCACTGTTCTGGCAGTACAATACCTTACAATTTTGGGTACGTACATATACCCCCTGCGATATGGCTAAAATTTTGAGCTAGTTCAAGGTCATTGTACCCATCATTGAGTTTCTTAGGATCCATGAGCATCGAAGAAGAGTAGTTGAGTACTTGGGATTTAAGGAGGAGGTAGTGACCCTAGGAAAAGATTTTAAAAATATTGATATTCCTCATGTAATTTAAGTATTGGAAGTTCCACAAACATTGGAAAATTTGGGGGAATCCCCTAAAGTATATATAGGAACCCCCCTTCCTGAATCCCAACTTGATGTTGATCCCTTCTATACTACTTTGATTATTAAATATAGACTTTTTCAGCATTGCATGTTTGATTTAGGAGATTCATGTAATGTAATGCCCCTTGAAGTTATGAATGAGTTAGATATCAAAGTCATAACAACCTCTGGAAAGTTCATTGCCATGGACTCAAGAGAAGTTCCAGTAATTGGGTATGTGAAGGGTTTAGTAGTGCAATTATCAACTTATCCTGGTAAGTATTTAACCATGAATGTAGTCATTGTTGAATGCCCCGCTAAATGTGGTATGTTGTTGTAAGGGAAGTGGGCTACTAGTTATGGTAGAAGTGTGCATATGGATATGTCATATGCCACCATATCAATATAAGGGAACATTGTCAAGTTATATGGGGAGAAGAAGATGCTACATTTGATTGAAGATCCTAACAATGCTTCTTATGAAGTTCTGTAAATAGATGTGTATGTTAATAATTTTGTTGGGTATGCAGATTTTGAAGAACATAGTTGGTGTCCCTTGGACCTTTATGTTTGATGGATATTTCTCTAATATGGGAAATGGGGCTGGAGTTGTATTTATATCTCCAAGCTAAGAAAATTTTAATTTCTCACGAGGCATTACTCTTGGGTTTAAGGATTTCCTGGAAGTATGGTATACGAGATATAATTGTTAAAGGATATATAAATCTTGTAGTGAAATAAATAAGGAAACTGTATGCCTCAAAAAATCAAACGATGAAATAGTATAAAAATGTAGTATGGGATTTTGTTAATATGTTTAACTCCTTTAACATTTTGTATCATGACATAACTCAAAATGCTGCAGCAAATAGATTGGCAGTGCTTGGATCTAGGTTTGAAAAATGACCATTTCTCCTTATTGTGATTATGATATTGAAGTGTTATCAAGACCACATGTTCTTGATAATGTGAAACATTGATAAGTATTCGATTATGATACCCATGTTCAAAGGTTTTTACAGAAAGAAGGAGAATTCACCAATCAATGCATGGAATGGGAACCAATGGTTTATGTTTGTGATGGTAACGAAACCCTGTTTGGAAAGGATATCATTTAGTTAAAAACCAATACCATTCCTAGAGGGTTGGTTTCTTTAGAATAAAATTTTGACAATACTGAGAGGGTAGTTTATAGATACATCTTTGATTCAAGGGATGTTGAAGAAGTTAATTTGGAAATTAAAGAAAAGCCCATAAAATTTTGGATAGGAAGTAATTTGAGTAAGGAAGAAAAGAAATCCTATGTTGAATTGTTAAAAAAAATCAGGACTGCTTAACATGGTCTTACTCAGAATTGAAAGCATATAGGGAAGATTTATTTCAACATGAAATACCTTTAGAACCTAATGATAAACCATTTAGGAAAAAACAAATGCCTATCAATCCACTACTCTCGCTTATGATGAAATAAGAGTTAAAAAAGTTAAGGGATAGAGGGATAATACAACCTACAAGATATTCTTCATGGGTGGAAAATTTAGTGCCAGTAAGAAAGAAAAATGAAAATATAAGGTTGTGTGTAGATTTAAAATTTTTTAAATAAATCCTAAATTAAAGACAACTATCCATTACCTAATATGGATAAAATTCTATAATTGGTCACTAGATCTGAGTTGATTTCTACATTAGATGGATTCTCAGGGTATAACTAGGTGGTTGTGAAGTAATCTGAGAGAATTAAAACATCTTTCACCACTCCATGGGGTACCTATGTGTATGTGAGATTACCTTTTGGTTTGATGAATGCTGGGGATATGTTTCAAAGAGAAATGGATGTTGCATTCTCAGGATACATAAATGATTTTATCACAGTTTATTAGGATGACGTGACAATGTTCTCTAAACAAAGAAGTGATCATTTGAGTCATGTTTAAAAGATGTTGATCAGGTGTAGAGAATATAGCATCTCATTGGATCCTAAAAAAGTACCATTTTTATGTTAAAAGGAAAAGTTGTTGGGACACATTGTGTCAAAAGAAGGGGTTATGATTGATTTTGAGAGAGTGGAAGCAACCGGTAAGGTTCTTGTCCCTCAAAATAAGAAAGGAATTTGGTCCTTCTTTGGTAAAATAAATTTAATCAGGAGATTCATTTCTAATTTTGCTGAAATGACTATTACCATTACAAATATGATAAAAAAGACCAGTGTAGACACCTAAAATTGGTTACCCAATTTAGTGTCCCCCACATGCGTTTGCCTTCTCGGGTAACATGGACCACGTTTATATCACCACTTCTTCCTTAGGGTATTATTTAATATTTGATTTAAACATTTATCCTAAGTCTATTTCACCCCATTATGTTTTACCCATAGATAATTAAATATTAACTATTTAATTATACTTTTTACATATATCTTAACCACTTATCTACCCCATATCAATTCCTAACCTCCCATATCTATTTTATCCATCTATCCCCCCTATTTCTCCTCCTCCCAAACCAAGCAACCGGATATTTCCCGTATTTGAGGTGGAAGGATCACTTTCATCTTTCCAAAAATTGCCCCTTTTGGCCATTTCGGGAGTCTGTTCCCTGATCGGCGCCGACCGGTACTCGATCGATGCTGATTTTTTGGAGCAGTGTTGATTTCATCTCGGTTGGTGCCGATTACAAATACAGGGCTAGAATTCAGTTCTGGTTAGATAGAAAGAATGACAGAGAGTTTTGAGCATCAATTCTGAGCATTATCTATCAAGCAAAAGAGAATTCTATCCAAATCAATCCCTAAGAGGAGTACTGTTACTCTACTCCTACCACATCGACATCATGAGCCTCCATCGATCTCTTGGTGACTCTATTCCTACATTCAACGAAGGTGGAGCCTTGTCAGTATCCCTATGGCTCTTGCAGATCCAGCAGAGATTGACGATCTAGCTTCCACTGTCTGTTTCTCAATCTTCTTGCAATTTTCCCCAAGTCGACGCTGACTGTACCCAGTCGACACTGATTCTCTCTAGTCGACATATGCCAGTCGATGCCAATTTTTCTAATCGACACTGATTTTCCTAATCGACGCCGATCTACCTGCAGACAGGTAAAATAATTCAGGGAACACAAATCTAGCATTATTTTCACACTTTCCCATTTTCTATTGGTTTCTGTCTACTATTTACATTTTATCTATCATTTTTAATCAAAATCTAGACATTTACTTACATCTTTTATCATGTATGCTTCTTTCCTTAATTGAAAACATGGACTGACATCCGCTGAGGGAGCTTATCACTTCCCAGACCAGCTTTTCAGGTAGTCCACCCAAATATCTTTTAACGTTGTCTTTTTTTCAAGCATTTGTGTCTCACATGTTTCTTGGATCTACTTTGCAGGATCACTCGTGTGTGGCCGTCTTGTCTACATCAGATTTATTTTCCATCTACATATTTGGATCTTGTCTTATCTACAGGTATTGATTTCATTTGAGTTTTTCAGGGTTTTTGTGTTTAGTTTGGTACATTAACTTGGAAAGGTAACAAGCGCGGAAATTCTTGATCTACATTCTAGCATGCCCCGTGGGACACAACCAAAGTCCCTTATTGGTAAGTTCATTTCTTTTCCAGTTTTGAGCTTTTGTTCTGTTTCTTCACTACTTTTCGTCAGTTCTCTGTAGCATTTCCTTCCTTCATTTTGGTCTTGCTTCTTTCACTTATAATTTGCAAAGTTAAAGTTTCTTCTTTCTTGCAAAACTAAATTCCAATTCCTATTTCGAAGATCAATAAATCTTTCATTTGATTTCAAAATTGCATTTTATTTTTTGCAAAATTGTTATTTTATTGAAAGTTTTCTAGTTCCTTAAATAGAAATTTTCATTCTACTATTATCGGGATATATCCTTTTGGACTTGTTTGTGTGTTTGCTTAACCTTTTTTGGCGGACAACTTTTCCTGTTCGTGGGATTGTTCGAGGGGAAGAGCTCAACAACGTGCTTTTTGAAGTCCACACACCTTGGAGAGCTAAATCTACAGGTATTTCTCTTTTACGGTGTTTTCTCCTTTTTAAGAACTTAAAAAACTTGTTTGTTTGTTTTCTATCACATTCAAACATTTCAATTTTGGCACTTAAAAAGAATTTAATCACATTTGGGAAAGAATTTTTTTGACTTGTCTTCATTGAAATCCAACACTTCATTCTTAGTGCTTAAAAAGAACTTTTCCTTTGTCATTTCTGCTGTATGCTATTCATCTAGTTTTCTAAATAGGCTGAAAAATTAATCAAAATCGGTAGTGACACTATTTGATTTTTATTTTTCACCCTTGCACACAAAGCCAAAATCACTAGGTATAAAGCATCAAAACAAAAATTCCTCCCCTAGCCTCACCTACTTGGAAGTGACATCCAAGAGGAAGAGCCTACGCGGTACTCGGGCCACGCTATAAATTCACAGAAGTTCTGGTATATATTGGCAAAGCACCTGACTCCCTTATCGCAGTGGTGTGTGAAGTGCGGGGGTAGGCCCCTATATCAAGCCACGTACTAGTCTTTTACTGAAGTGCCTTCGGGACTCCTCACCAAAACATTCCCCAAACCATCCTTAGTTTGGCTATCTGAGTAGTTCCTGTTCTAAAAAGCCTTCCCTAATATTTTCTTTCTTAAAAATAGGAAAACTTAAAAGAGATAATCACCTACGCTGCTTGAATTGTTCTGTGCATTAGTTAGGTCAATCTTCTTTTTCTATATTTCTGCTTGTTTATGATGGTCATCACTCGGTTACAATCTAGAAAAATGGCTCAACTGGCCCCTTCTTCCTCCGAGATCACCACTAGTGTGGATGTTTCGGCACCCCTCAGGTCTTCCTCGGGACCGCTATTAGTTGGTTCCCCATCTTGGTCATATAATCCTTTCTATCAGCCTAAAGCAATCCCATCACGTCCAACTTCCCCTAGTCCTTCAGAAATATCATCTGCTTCTGATATAGAGTATGTTCCTCGCGGGGATCCTGAATTTCAGGCACTCCTTGATCGTAATCCGGTAGCCCTTATGGACTATCTAGTACATAAGTCTGTTCGAATATCTGATCAGGGACCACCAATCCAGCAAGTTTACGATTATCCTCGTGAACCATCCCAGGATTTTATAGAATAGTTAGCATATTTTTTCTCACCTTGAACCATGGAAGAGGGTGGCGCACCTGTGCCTCCTTTTTCTCTTCCACCGACCATGTCGACTAGTTCTCAAATAGTCTTGCCTATTCCTAGCATCGCAGTTACCTCGACTATTCCACAACCTACTTCTGAGAAGTCCTCTTCTCTAGCTATAATGGGCACATCTGCACACCCACAGATTGTTGTTAATTCTTCTATGCCGTCCATTGCGTCCCAGGGTCAGTACCTCTTTATGAATCAACCCCCTTCTACGAGTCAGTTGGTTCCTGCTTCTCGTCCTCCAGTTGGTCTTTCTTCCAATGCTCCAGCGACAGTGACCTTCACCCATCCTCTAGCATCGGCACCCTTAATAGCCAATCTGGTAGTCAAAAGCCTCATTCAGACCTTGTTCCCCACCATGTCCAATCAAATTAACACCCATGTTCCTCAATCCATTCCGATTCAGTTGACAAGTGTAGGAGCCCACCAATCACAGGCTCCATCTTTCATTCAACCACCTTTTTCTCAACCACTTGTCATCTCACAGCCTATTTATACACAGGATCCTTCACAACAAATACCTCACCAGGCGTCACCCAGAACACCTGGTTATTCCTCTTATCATCCTGTTAATCAACAGATGAATCCCCCGTTGACGCCTCAACAAAATCCACCATTCACTTCTTATGTAGGACATACCAGTATGCCTTTTCAATCTGATGTGGTCCAAATTATTTTCAAGAAAATCGCAGACCTAGAAGCCTCCACCAAAGGGGCTCATCCTTCATACTCTTTTGAAGAAGTGTGTAATGAACCCATTCATCCATCAATGGCTTTTAAGCCTTATCCTCCCCAATGGGAACTTCCTAAGTTTTCAAAATTTCATAGTCAGGAGGATTCTCAACAACACCTGTGAGCATTCAAACATGCTTGCTACCTGATAGTCTAGGATCAAGAGCTTATGCTCTGTACTTTCCCTATGTCTCTAGCAAGGCCTGCTTTAGACTGGTATAATAACATTCCCCAACATTCCTTGTTTTCCCCTTTCTATCAGATTGGCCCATATGTTTGCTGAAAATGTTTTCAATAAACATCACACATAAGATCTTGATTAAAGATCTTTATAACATTCATCAATTCGATGACGAGTCTATTGTAGACTTTGTCACTCGTTGGAGAGGGATAATAAACCAATTGTCTTTCTCCCTTCCTCAATGAGTCAAGGCAAATCGAGTTGTTTACTCGATCTTGTGCTAATCATATTTCTTCCACTTTAAGGATTCAAAGCTTTTCATACATTTGAAGAAGCCATTACGATGGCACGCAAACTCGAGTCCCTCGAACCATTGAACAAGGAAAGTTAAAACTTCACTCTAAATCTAAACCAGATTTTTCTCGGTTTACAAAAACAAACCCTTCAGCACTTCTAACAAAGACAAGAATGTAGGGATCTACCAATGCTATTGTATTAAAAACATCACGAGCTGGACTAGAAACTTCTAATCAAACACCACAGAGAGACTCCTCATCTTCTAGAAAAGGACCCTCTGTCATCTAGATCTTTTACTTCATTGGGGGAATCATATGCTTCTATCTTGGAAAAAATGTTGGAAGTTCACATGATCAAACTTCCCCCTATTAGAAATTTTGATGAGAACCAAGAACATCCATTTTGGTATAGGGAAAATGACTTTTGTCATTATCATAGAACCAAAGGCCATGACATTGAATGATGTCAGACCTTCAAAAATCTTGTCCAGAAATTCATTGATAAAATTGTGAGCTCATTTTAAAGATAACCCAAATGCTCCCCCAGTGTTTCCCAATCAGGTAGCTGGGATGTTTTTAAACAACATTTTCCTAATCATTCCATGAACAATGATGCTTCAGAGTCTCAAAAACCAAACACTCATACTATGCCAACTTCATGGTTCTACTGAAGAATCTTCTTCTAAACCTAACTCATCTATAAACACATCGGCATTGAATCAGAAGTTTTTGGGTAGCCTTCCAAAATTCTTTGTGAACTAATGTGTTGTGGGATTCCACCATCTTCAGACAGGGCCCGTCTTTAGAATATTCAATAACATTGTTAGAGACATATTCCCTATTTTCTTTCTGGGTCAAGTGCAGCAAGTTGGGGGACAAAAAGGGGGTCATAAGTGGACGTCATATTGCAATATAACAACATAATATCAACTTGTAGGGATTATTAGCAATACATCAAACTCAAAATTAGAATAAAATTATACTTATATCCCTCAATCTGTAGCAGAATCTAGTTTCTAAAATACTAATTTTTTTAAAAAATGGACAAGATTAGCTATATTAAACACTCAAAATTCAATGACTTGGTATACATTTGAGGAATTTTAAAAACGCATATAAAATTATAGTCCATTTGCCCACGATTTGGATGACCAAAAATTATATACCATATTTTTCTCCTTACGTGAGAAGTTAGATGCCACTAATTATCTTGGGATGGATTTTATTTTGTATTAAAAACCTTTTTAGTAATACTTTATTTTTCTATGATTTTTTCCGTGAAAGTGGTATGAAAACATAAAGAAAACATAGCACTTTCCTTTTGCCCCGAATCATAACTTCATAAAAAAATATTGAAATCAAATAACCTCCCCCCATTTTTTTTTGAACATGTATATAATTTCACCAACAGTTGGGATGGTATAAGTTTTATCACATTCTGCATAAGTGAACCAAAATTTGCAGTCTTAAACCTAGACATCAAACAATCTTGTCCAAAAAGTGTCTTAAAGACCTAGCTATTATTAAAAAATTAAAAAAATGGTATTTATTTATTCTATTCAACTTTAAAATCAGTATTTCTACAAAGCTAACAATCTTCCCCTACGCAATGGTCATGCTTCATTTTTATGACAGAATTTTTTACTTTTCGACATGGTTCAAGTCCGTGGAAGACTAAATTTGATGTTTTGCTGTTTTTAATGTAAAATTCAGGATTTCACATGTCCACTTAATTGTCCCCACACTTGGTGCACTTCATCTCTCTCTGCCTCTTTATCTGATCTTCTGTCCATGCCCGAGATAGTGTCATCCTCATCTGTCTCATCATCAGATATTCTTTCGATGCTCGAGGCATTTACATCCATTCAATTTTCCACTGCGAATACATCTACTTCTGTTTCTCCCATTTTTGTTGTGACTATGCCATTGGTAAACATACCTATAGTTGTACCAACTTCGACAGAAGTATCTTCGATTTTGAATCTTCCCGTTTCCTTTCCCACATTAGTTACACCCATAATTACTGTACCAGAAGTGGTCTCCCTCGCAAGGAACTACTTCTTCATCATCCACTTCTTCCATCACCGATACTATTTTGCCTATTAAGGGAAAATCTAAAGAAATGTAATTGGCACCTACACTCTTGGTTCCTGAACTTAAACCGAGACAACTAAAGTCTAACGCTACATCATTAGCACCTCCTCATCTCCTTCCCATGAAAAGGCATACAATCACCTTATGCGGTTGAAGTTGTCACCATCCCGTGAAAAAGGAAAACCCATATTTTAGAATATTAAGACTCTTGGTGCTTTCCCTCAAAAATCTCTCTACACCTCATAAAATATTGGATTTATCAACTAGGAAGGCATCCTATTCTACAATACCATCAAAACCATCATCTTCTTCTTCTACAACACCTTCTTCGTTGGTGCCTTGTAAAGTGAATTTACACACTAGAAAGGCATCACCTCTTTTATCAGGACCATCATCTTCGTCACCAAAAGTCATGGCACCTCTATTTTCCTCCGATCAGACCTATTTTGGGAGCTCCTCCCTCATCTAAATCAGCATTATCTAAATCATCCATTGTTTCAACCAAGTAGCCTTCTTTATCTTTGAAGACCACAATGTTCCTTTGTCACATCTTCATCATCTTCAAAATGTATCTTAGGAGCTCCTCCTCCACAGAAATCAATCATGACTCACTTGCTTCTATCTCAAGTGTACCAAGGATGCTAATCTCTTGGGATGTCTAAAAAAGTAAAATGATCCCCTAAAAACCCACTGTCAAACAAGTCCCATATGCAGGTTCCTTTACCTCGGCAGTCCATTGAGGCAAAAGAGGCACCTTCGTCATCTCTGTCCTCATCTTTGTGCTACTTAATTGGGTATACTGAAATTCTTCACCAACTTATCCAATCTTCATCCATATCCCTTCTTCTGATTTAACCCTATAATCCTAAAGGAGTAAAAACTTCCTGGTTCAACTTTGATTTGATTTGTACTTACCTTCGCACTGTAGGACATGACACTAAGGGATGTAAAGCCCTTCAATCTGTCGTTAACAGTCTTTTGGAAGAAAGTGATCTTCTGCTGGAAGAAGAGGAGGAACAAGTATCTCCTGCCATCTCAACCACATCTAAGCCTCAACAATCTACTCAAGTGCACGATAGTTATATTAATTCCACTCCAGATGGTCTTGCACCTTCTCAAATTGGACACGATTCATATCGCCACTAGAACACAACAATAGAGATAATCTATCATCATCTACATCTCGGATCCACGGGTTTTCATTTCTATAAGGCCCCCTGAAAGGCATTCCTCCTTCCACATGAGCCTCTGAGACCTAGGGTCTCTATTCTGTGCTTCACCTCAGGATCAAATTCCCGTGTCAATAGAGAAGAGTGTTATGAAACAACTTACCCATGCTTTGGTCAAAATGTCTCTTTTTGACCTCATTCAATCATCTCCACAACATCACCAGGCTTTGATTGATAATCTGCGCAGTATCGCAGTGAATTCAAATGAACCCCAACCCGTTGAGATGATTGTTGGATTGAATAAACCATCAACTGTCATTTCCTTTGAAGATTCAGAAATTCCTTCCCTTTCTTTTGAGGATTTGGAGGCTTCCCTCTTTATCACAATTCAAATCAACAACACTACGTTAAAATGCACTATGATTGACAGTGGTGTTGCACTTAATGTCATTTCCTTGCACACATTCGAGAAAATTAAGTTACCAAAGAATGTAGTGTCACCCCCGCCTTTCACCCTTTGATCATTTAACGATCAGTTGGTAGTTACTTTAGGAACTGTGGTCTTGCCCATTCGAGTAGGTAAGAAGCTACTTCACGAACTCTTTTACATTGTTAAAGGGAAATTCCACTACAATATGATCCTTGGATGCTCTTGGATTCATGAAATGCATTGCGTCCCATTAACCCTCCATCGATGTTTAAAATATCAATATGAGGGAAAAATCTATACTCATCCAGGAGTCCTTTTCCTTCTGCACAATACGACATGACCACAGGGTCTGCCCTCTAAAGGAGAATGCTTTTTATCCTGATGAGGCTTCATCCTCTTCCATACCTACAACAAAAATACCAGATTTACAAAATCTAGAAGAGACATTGCAGCATTTCTCACTAGGAGAGCTTCCTCTTCTCTCTTTTAACGCCCATCTCAAACCTAATGAGTATGGTAGACCAGACAAACAACCTGAATATCATCCAGGTCTCAGTCACTTCATCACCATTGGTTTTCCCAATAAACAGGCTAACTTCATTTACGGTGGTTTGGATATACCTCACTATCACCTGAATTCTCCTCCTAGGGCAAAACCATATTCAGTAGGGTTTGATTGTCTATGAAATACCACATTTGCAAAAGCTTATTTATATTGCTACGCATGGAAGGTTTTTGGCCTGGGAAACTATGAATAGGGTGTGCATGACCTCACGTCCATTCCAACTCTCAAACCACATCAAATTTTTTTTTTAGGATTTAAACCTCTTTCAAAAACCACCATCACTATTCTCGATGAGTCTCTTCCCATTGAGGAACCATCTTCTCCCGCTAGGTCACAAGCATCATTTGATGTGGATGAGGAAATTTCCATCCCATGTAACTTTTTTTTTAGTCAATACCATTTCCTTAGGGCCGTTGACCTATAAAAATAATAACAAATCCACTTCCATACCATTAGTCTTCCCTGAAATAGTTGGAAACGAATCTCCTACTATCAACACTATCCACTGTGTGGATGATGATTCTTTCCTCACCTATATGGGGGCAGAGGATTCATATCTTCCTAAAACCATTCCTTATGACACGTCTATGCTTATTAACAAAGCCATTGTTGACCTTAATATAGGGACTTCTAAAGACCCTCGCATCATTAAGGTCGGCCAATCTCTTAATCCACAGGAGTTAGGAGACTTTACCATTTTTCTTTCCAACCATCGTCAAGCCTTCGCTTGGTCATATGAGGATATGCCAGGAATTGATCCCAATATCGTGGTCCACAATATCGTTACTCTTCCAGACATCAAACCGGTTAAGAAAAAATTACGTAAAATGCACCCTCGAGTAGCCCTTCTTGTTAAAGAAGAGTTGCAACATTTGTTGTCTGCTGACTTCATCCAACCCATTGATTATCCACAATGGGTTTCAAATGTAGTACCAGTAACCAAAGCTATTGGGAAGATTTTAATTTGTACCGAATTTTGGGATCTTAATCTTGCTTGTCTAAAAGATGATTTTCCTCTACCTAATATCGACAAACTTGTGGATTTAATGGTAGGTCACGAGATGCTTTCTCTTATGGATGGTTTCTCTAGGTATAATCAAATTCTCATCATACCAGAGGACCAACATAAGACTTCCTTCATAACTCCTTGGGGGACTTTTTGTTATCGTGTCATGCCTTTCCATCTTAAGAACACAGGAGCAACCTATCAGCGAGCAATGACCTACATCTTCCATGATCTCTTACACAAAACTATGGAAGATTACGTCAATGATCTCCTCAGTAAATCCAAATGCCATCAGGATCATCTTTTCACTCTTGCAACTCTCTTTGAGAGGCTCATTCACTTTTGTGTTCGCTTAAATCCATCTAAGTGCGTGTTTGGAGTTCTCACTGGTAAACTCTTAGGCTTTATCATTTCTATTAGGGGTATTGAAGTGGACCCCGAAAAAATAAAAGCTATCCTTGAGATGCCTCCCCCTTCTAACTTAAAGCAACTTTGTGGTCTTCAAGGATGCTTTCAATCAGTGCATCGGTTTATCTCACAACTGTCAGACTGTTGTCAACCTTTTCATCATCTCCTCCGTAAGAATGTTCATTTTGAATGGGATGAGCATTTCCAAAAGGCATTTGATGATATCAAATATTATCTTCTTTCCTCACCTGTTCTTACACCTCCACGCGAGGGGGAGCCATGATCTCACATCGGGACGCTATAAGCTGTATATTACATCAGTCACACTCTTCATGAGTATGAAACACATTATCCCGAAGCTGAAAAGATGTGTTGTGCTCTCTTTTTCGCAACTTCTAAGCTTCGTCATTACCTCCTTAATCACAAAACTTACATTGTCACAAGTCTCAATCCACTCAAGATAATACATGCAAAGCCTTATCACAATGATCGTATCACTCATTGGTTCATGCTCATGACAAAATTTGATCTTGAGTATATCCCGTAAAAATCTATCAAGGGTTAGGTCATTACAGATCAATTAGCTGATGCTCCTCTTTTGAACACTCAAGTCCCCCTTGCTCAATTCCCTGATGAATATATCAAACAAATTGATTTCGGTCTTTCTCTATTTAAAGTAAAACTCTTCTTTGATGGATCCAAATGCCAGCAAGGGGGAGGTGCAGGTTTCGTTATGATTCCTCCTTGGGGTGCACCTATCCCAGTCATACACAAACTTAACTTTGAGTGTACCAATAATATGGCTGAATATGAAACTCTTGTTTTATGTCTTCAAAACACCATTAATCTTGGTGCCCACCATATCGACATATTTGGTGACTCTGAACTCATCGTTAATCAAGTCACGGGTGTCTATCAATGCAAGAATGATATCCTTCAAAAATATTGCGATATCATTCTCTTTTAACTTCAATCTTTTGATAAATTCACTATCTAAGCTATTCCTCACACTGCGAACCGATTCATCAGATATAATGGCTTCTTTAGCCTCACTTATTCCATCTTTTACCAGAAGACTCGCGACTTTATGTGGCTGTGCAGCGATTAGACCAACCATCTCATCTCAGGAAAACTGACTTCAATCAATGTTGTCACAACCAATACTCAAGATGAGTGGTATCAACACATTGTTGATTATCTATCTCATTTAGTTATTCCTCCAGATCTAACTTCCAATGGTAGAAGATCTTTTATCCTACGCGCTAATCGCTATACTATTCTAGGCGGAATCCTCTACAAAACGTGGTTTTGATGGTATTTTTATTCGGTGCCTCAAAACCCCTGAATCATCTAAAGCCATCCAGAAATTCCATGATGGTATCTGTGGTGGAAATTTTAGTGGCTTAGCCGTAGCTAAATGCATCTTACGTTTAGGATATTATTGGCCTTATCTTAATCAGGATTGTTGTGAATACACTAAGAAATTTCAAGTGTCAACAACATTCTAGTCTCACACATATCCCCAGTCAGGATTTGCAACCTACAGCAGATTTGTGGTCCTTTTCACAATGGGGTCTTGATCTCATTGGTCTCATCAATCCCCCACTCTTCACAGCATCATCATTCTATCATTACGTGCCACATAATATTTTACTAAGTGGGTGGAATCTATTCCTCTTTCATCGACCAAAGCTAAACCCATAGTTGATTTTTTCTATCAACACATCATTTGTCGCTTTGGTGTCCCACAGAAACTCATCACACACAATGGTAAATCTTTCAAAAATGTCTATTTACAGAACCTCTGTGATGCTTTTAATATAAAACTCAGCTTTTCTTCTCCATAATATCCCCAAGCTAACAGCCAGGCCAAGGCTTCTAACAAAAATTTGTGTAATATCCTCGCAAAGGTAACTAATTGAGATGGTAGGGATTGGCATTTACATATCCCTTTTTCTCTAACTAGGCTTATTGAGACTAGCATTCATACTCCTACAGGTGATACTCCCTTCTCTCTCGTTTATGGGTCTGAGGCTGTTCTTCCTTTGGAAGTCTATATCTCGTCTCATCTTGTCTCTCTCAGAGAATTTGTCTCCGATGAGGACTATCACCAAAATCATCTAGCCCAGCTTGAATTACTGGATGAGTGGCATCTCAATTCTCTTGAGAATCATCAAGTCTATCTTGAGCATGTCAAATGTGCTTATAACAAGCACTTGTAACACCATGACTTCAAGGTTGGTGATTTTGTTCTTAAAGAAAATCAAAATGTCACTACACTAGAAAGGAGTCAGCGTGGTAAGTTCGCTCCTAACTAGATGGGTCCATACGTAGTCACTCATAAATATGGGTCTGGGGCTTATTATCTATCTTCCATGGATGGTGTACCTGAAATGGAACCTCTTAATGCCTTGCATCTAAGGCCCTTCTACTGTTAAAATCTATCTTACACAATCTTAGTCGTAAAATAGATCTTTCATCCATCTAACAACCAGCCATATATTTTCATAGTGATTTGGAACTATGTGGTTCTCCGTGTTATGTCTTTGCTACTTTAAATATGAGTATCGCGGCTCTACTCATGGCATTTTTCTTATGGATATGTTCCTCCTCCTAGTAGGGACACCTTAATCGCTTCTTTATCTGTCCCAAGTATCTATCTTAATCGAATCTACTCGGGGTATGAGTACGTGCTTTTTATACGTTTTATTCCCCTCTATCTGATCTATCTAGTCTACACTCAGCTTCTTTCAAAAAAATCTCCAAAAGCTCCAAAAAAAGAAAAAAAAGAGAAGGTGCTATCCTAAAAATTCCCAAAAGATAGACTGATCCCTCGAAGGACAGCTATCTATGCATTATCAAATGTATCAAAAGATATAGACCATGCCCTTGAAGGATGGCTACATTCAAAATAAAGACCGTTCCCTTAAAGGATGACTATTTGTTTACTTCTTAGCATCATTGAAAGATTTCCCATATCGATCAGTCTTTCTATATCTAGCAAACTTCCCGCATTGATCAGTTTTCTCTTTTGTCAAAACGAAAATCATGAAGCTGAGACATAAGACCTTTTGTCGATCATATGGAGAACCCTCTTTTCCCAACGTGAGCATGTATTCTGTCCTTTGTAAATTTTGACAAGATAAATACTTACTTCTCCTTCCATTTACATTCTAGATCTAGTTTGCGACTAGCTAGTTTCAGGTTTATTTTAACCTCATATATGGCCTTGTATGCATGGTCTTTTGGTTTCCTATCAAAGTCTCTATTTATGGTCAGTTAGGGGCCTAGCTTATCATTCTTTTTCTTATCTAGGTGTATTGCATTTATTTCTAATCAAGGTCATGTCATTATGTCCTTTGCTCTCACAGAGAGCATTTCCCATTATTATTTGTTATTCATCCAATTAAATTGACATTTAACATGTTAATTTAGTCCAAATCTATCATCTATCTATATTCATCTTATCTACTTTGTCCAACAAACATATCAAAGCATGTATTGCAAACACATGTGAATCTACCTATCTATTTTCATCAAAATTAAATTAAAATTTTAAACATATCAAATCTATCAATCACATCTATCAATCTATCCATCAATCATCTAAAAACGTGAACATCCAAGTTATACTACATCTATCTATATCTATTTTTAATCAAAATTAAATCCACATATCAATCACATCAAATCACATCACATCTATCTATCCTCTATGTCTATGTCCATCAAATCACATCTATTTTTCCTCTATCAACATATGTCTATATCCATTACAATTACGCTACATCTATCCATATCTATTAAAATTAAATGCATGAGTACAATCATCTGACACAGAAAATGATGAATCTATATATATGCATGAGTGTTTGTACAACAAAGAATGGATGGATTTCAATCAATCCATCTATATCATACATCAAAAATGCCTTCAAATTGAGGCTACATCAATATATCGATACAAAAATATAACATGTCTATATCGTGAAATCCGATAGGTGGAAGACGCTATCTCCTTCGCCCTCCTCTGGTCCAGGATGTCTCTCCTGGCCACCGCATATCAAGCTAGAAGCACCTGTTACTAGGGGCTTACTGCCACCTCGGTCTCTCCTGGTGCTGCCTCCCTCTGATGCACCACTAGCTGTAACTGTCATTCATCTCCTCCTCACACCGTAACGAGGCACATTAGGGGCATGCTGTGCCAGGGTGTCCTTGTAGTATCTAACCTTGGCAAGGGGAGACTGATAAGTACTCAGGCTCACCATACAAGGTGCTCGTAATGGCACTACTAGTGCTATTGGTGGTGGCTCTCCTAATGTCGCACCCTGTAACCCGAACTTTGACGTAGTGCATGTATCACCATATTTGGCCTTGAGGGCCTCTCTATGCCAATGGTAGCGATCCCTCTGCTGGATCGCTATATCTCACTCCTGACGAGCTATTTCTCTCTCCAGTATCAGTGCATCCCTCTCCTTCATTAGAGCTCAAATCTCGTCGAGTGTAATTTGGTGTGTTTGCGTCAGGGTAACATGCTCTCCCTCCAGCCTCTCCAGTATTGCAGCTATGTCCTCCTTGTCAGTGTCTATGGATGCTGGCAGGTGTTGTGGTAGCTCTGTAGAATACCATGCCACATAGCCATCATCCACTCTGGCATTACCATCATTGTCTGTGGAAGGTGGGGTCTCCCTCAATGGATTTGCTGGGATCAAAATCGGTAGATCAGTCTCTCTGCTATCTCACCTGTATGGCCTATAGGTGGTCGAAACTGTTTGTACTAAGCTGAACTACCTTAATACCCATATAAATAAGTTGTGATCCCACATATCTGGCCTACGGCCCCTAACCACCCTGCTCCATCTTAACCCCACTAGGTGAGCCTCCTAACCGGCCCATGTCGGATAGACCCAATATGGTCTCCAAATGACCTGCTTTGGTGTCAGCGTCCTGAAATGCGCAGCATACCACTCCGTAGATCTCCCTGTATCTCTTGGGGCCATGTCGGCCTGCCATCGCCAGAATCCATAATCAATGGCCCCCTCTGCTGCTGACATCCATGGAAGCCCAAATGGCCTGATCACTGCTATGTGCTCATATGCCCAACAATGGAGCACAAAGATAACATCGATGCCTGTCCTCCTACCGGTGGTGTACATTCATAACTCATAATATATTTAAGCTATCAGGGCATCAGAAAATGTGAACACCTGTTCTAAACTATAGGATGTCACCAACATAGTCTAGTAACAGCAATGGAAATCTCCCACCTCCTGAATCTGGTAGATTAAAATAGGAGATCGCCATCTGAGTCAGTACTATCCATCTGCTCCTGGCATCATCCTGTCTATAATGAGAGGCTATCCTCACCGCCCCAGACACTATCTCTGAATCATATGCCCTGTCCCCATACAATCATCCTAGGGCCCTCTGCTGCTGCTCTAATGGAGTAATCTCAATCGAGTCCCCGGTGATTAATATCAATTGGGTCCCCGGTGATCGGCAGCCTCAGGATCCTATATATATCCTCATGGGTGATGGTCATCTCACCCGTCCTAAACAAGAAAGTGCATGTCCTACTATCCCATCACCGTACTAGTGCTCGCATCAGCTCTACATCTCGAGGCACTTGTCGATAGTACCGAAAACCCCCGAGCATAGCTAACTCTAGGTGGATCCAATTTGTGTCAGTCACATCAGGGATAATGGCCTCTAGAAGCTTGGGAATAACATCCTGCATATGCAAAGCCTCTCGTGCCTACATCACACGACACCATGAATAGTGTTAGCTACTTACTTATCCACATCCAAATATCACAAAAAATACATTCTATCAATTTCTTAAATCTAAACATTGCAATCGGCGTCGATTGAGTGAAATCGATGTCGATTTGATTTAGTCAATGACAATTTTAACAATCGACACCGATCTAACCAAATCAGTGTCGATTTTAACAATCGACACCGATCTAACTAAATTGGCATCAATTTTAACAATTGACATTGATTGTAAGGAAAAACACCCCACAATGCTCTGGCCTCTCATTTATCTAGTTTTTTCTTAAAAAATTTGGCATCTTAATATGCTATTTCATGATAAAACTATATAGGAAAGTTCAAGTAGATCCACTTACTCCCGGTCGTGTCCTCTTCCGCTTCTGACTACTCCCAGAGGCTTCCATGGTGCTCAAAACCAGTGATTGACTCTCTCTAAATCAATCGTCATGGTCTAAATAAATCATTCCCATTTTCCTTTTGCATATTTATATGGGATCGGTACGGTCGGGGCCGATTTGTGTGGTTGGCGCTGATTTTTATGGTTAGCATCGATTAATTTGGATCGACGCCGATTTAGGCCTATTATGGCTGATTGGTTACACTTTTGCTTCTTCACCTCGCTTTCTTCCATCTCCTAATCTTCTTGCCATAATGTTGATTCTTGGCTTATTTATCTGGTCATTATTGTGCCCTGTGTGTTGCCTTTTGGCACATACTTTCGATATTATCACCCATTTCGAGCCTGTTCCATGTACATGGGGCACTCACATTTTTGGCAGCTTAAAGTTAATGGGTTTGTAGGCACTAACATCATCTGCTTTGCAGACCATCTGGTTGGCCCTACCAATGTGTCTCTCTTTAGGTGCTAACTATTTTGCAGCCCTCCTTACACTCACGGGTTTGTAGGTACTAACGTAATCTCATGTGGAGACCGTCTAGTCTACCCTACCAATGTGAGTTCCTTAGGTTGCTGCCTTTTTAATATTTTTGTGCGTCATTAATGATCAGATCTACTCCAAGCATCTAGCTGGGGCATCCTGCATTTTCATCTACCTTTTTCAAACTTGGGATCGGTTGCTCTTTCGGGGCCCATCCCATCCCTAGTTTGAGGGGGATCACATCATCACTTTTTCTTCCTTTCTTCCAACTCCGTGTTTTTGTCTCGTAACTTTGCTTATCGCAATTTACTTCACAAAAAGGGGCAAAATGTAGACACCTAAAATTGGTTACCCAATTTAGTGTCCCCCGTGTGCATTTGCCTTCTCGGGTAACATAGACCACATTTATATCACCACTTCTCCCTTAGGGTATTATTTAATATTTGATTTAAACATCTATCCTAAGTTTATTTCACCCCATTATGTTTTACCCATAGATAATTAAATATTAACTATTTAATTATACTTTTTACATATATCTTAACCACTTATCTACTCCATATCAATTCCTAACCTCCCATATCTATTTTATCCATCTATCCCCCCTATTTCTCCTCCTCCCAAACCAAGCAGCAGGATATTTCCCGTATTTGAGGTGGAAGGATCACTTTCATCTTTCCAAAAATTGCCCCTTTTGGCCATTTCGGGAGTCTGTTCCTTGATCGACACCGACCGGTACTTGGTCGACGCCGATTTTTTGGAGTGGCATCGATTTTATCTCGGTTGGCGCTGATTACAAATACAGGGCCAGAATTCAATTCTGGTTAGACCAGAAAGAATGATAGAGAGTTCTGAAAACCAAGTCCTGAGCATTATCTATCGAGCGAAAGCTGAATTCCGTCCAAATCAATCCCTGATAGGAGTACCGTTACTCTTGATCCTTCCACATTGACATCGCAAACCTCCATTGGTCTCTTGGTGACTCTACTCTTGCGTCTAGTGAAGGTGGAACTTTATCAACATCCCTAAGGCTCCTACATATCCAACAGTACATTGGTGATCTAGTTTCCATTGTGCTGTTTCTCAATCTTCCTGCAATTTTCCTTTTGATCAACGTTGATGCCGTCCATACCTAGTCGACACCGATTCTATCTAGTCGACGCCGACCTATCTTAGTCAACACCGATTTTACTAATCGATGCCGATCGGACTACGCACAGGTAAAAGAATTCAAGGTAACACAAATCTAGCATTGTTTTCACAGTTTCCTAGTTTCTGTTGCTTTTTGTCCACTGTTTACATTCGTTGTCTGTCACTTTTGATCAGAAAATCTAAACATTTATCTTACATTCTTTTATCATGTATGCTTCTTTTCCTTAATTGAAAATGTGGACTGACATCCGCCGAGGGAGCTTATCGCTTCTCGGACCCACTTTTCAGGTAGTCCACCCAAATATCTTTTAACGTTGTCTTTTTCTGTCAAGCATATGTGTCTCATAGGTTTCTTGGATCTACTTTGCTAGATTGCTTGTGTGCGCCCGTCTTGTCTACATCAACTTTCTTTTCCATCTACATCTTCAGATCTTGTCTTATCTATCAGGTATCGATTTTATTTGAGTTTTTCAGGGTTTTTGTGTTTAGTTTGTTACATTAACTTAGACAGGTAACAAGCGCGAAAATTCTTGATCTACAAACAACACAAACTGGAAATATTTTGGTGGATGATTTTTAGAAGGAAACTCTCCATTGATTTATAGATGAGGATAAGTGAATACGTATTAAAGCTATGTCCCCAGACTGATTTGCATTTGGAGATGAATAAACACGAATGAGATGTTTCAGTTGAGTTTTCAGATTGCATATTAAGAGTTAGACTGTTGCATCTATATTATGTATGAGTAAGTTAGGATGCATGGTTGGACATGTTTTCAGATTTTAATTTCATATCTACCTATTTTAGTTAAGCCCAAAATGTGTCATGAACTAAAGTATTGGATTTTGGAAAAATGTGGATTGATTTTTGATTTCCATGACTTGAGGAGACTAAGATTTTTCAGGCCCTACATCTTGAGCTCTAAGATTGTATGCATTTGAGTCCCCACACTTTGAACACATGACCTCTTGATTATAGATGGATTTATTCATGACTTTAGTCATCTTGAGTCATTGAGGTGGATAGGATATCAAGAATATTTATATGGATATATAGACCATATGGAAGCTAGATAGATGTCTAGGCCTTGCAAGATTAATTGATATGAGTATTAAATTAGCTAAGGGGGTGCATAAGGTGTAATAGAGATTAATTGAATTAATCCTATGAGAAGGGACAAAAAGGGTAATGCAGTGGGATTTTGATCATGCTGTAATGACATAAGTGGTAATTTGGGGGTATCTCAGCAATTGTGTTTGAGTATCCTGGCCATTCTTATTTTACACAAAATCATTACCAGGATTCTTACATATTGGCCTTAAAGAAAAATTAAATCATATACATGTATTATGTGCAAAACTTCATGGAATACTTTCTCTGACGAGGGTTGATTAACTAAAATTTATCATAGACGGAATAACCTGCTTGTTTTCAATTATACAATTCCATAATTTAAAAATTTAAAAGCCACTTTGAATTGAAGAATAATTTTTTAGTTATAAAATAGAGTTCTTAAATAAATTATTAATTAGTGGTTTTCACTTTTCATAGACGACACCTTTCTTGCGTCGTTAATGAAAAATATTGATTATAGTACTTCCAGAGTGGAGTTTAGAATAAGGTTAGAATGAAATCAATAATGTTCCCTTCCTAAAAGTGGTGACCAGTGTCAATAGATGCTTCCTCAAAATTAAATGGGGCATGTTTTTGTATTGGAGAATATCTCTACAAATCCCTTAAGTGCAGGGTTTAAATGGATACTCGTAGCAAATACTTATTTCAACCAAGTATTGACAAATTTAATCTTCATAATGTAGTAAACTAATTTCTTATCATAATTGTCATGGATATAATTCCGAATCATATGGAATTTTTAGGTGTTAGGGTACCTACAAAAATAGTTCCTTTACATGCTATCAGCTTTCAGACCTAAACCATTGGTAGCTATATAACATATGACCTCTGGGATACAATATGTCATATGTGTTTTAATTATAATCTTTAAAGTATATGTGTCAAGCTAGATATACAAACACCATAATAATTTTCTTAAAACCTCATAATTAGTTATCATGTGCAGTTTAACAAAAGAAAATTAGGTGAGCATTGTTTCAGATGTCCAATTTGAGATAAAATAGAAATACTGCCATTAAATACTCTCACCTAGTATCATTTCATGCCAGAAATATGTGACTATAGGTAAGTCCAAGGTGTGTATGCAAGAAGCAATATGTAGATGATGTCCTTTTGTATGTTCTTAAAGCCAGCTAGAGGATGGAGAGGGGAATCCCTGATAAAGTCAATGTACTGATCTCATAAGCAATGAACCATTATGGAGTTAGTAACAAGTATAGATTCATTGGAGTCATCACCACTATTGTTATACCTTAAATTTATTAGAGAAACTAAAACATCTATTTGATAAAACCTTCACCCATATTAATATCAAGGATCATGATATATCGGGGTTTGTTATGTCACCATAGGCATGAGGATAAAGACAACCAACCAATGTGGTAAATTTGATTTTTTACTAAATGGGTCCTTATTTCAATTGACATAGAAGAAATTCCAATGATGTACTGAAGAGGCATGTCCTAAAATACCGGGTAGTAAGAAATGTATTATAGATGCTACCTATGTAATGACAAGAACTCTACCAAACACTCTCCTGTATAAACTGATCACACTCATGTTATGTGATCTTTTATACATACCCCTATAGTCTCTCAAGTTTTATTGTCTTATTTTCAAAATTTTTTGTTTGTGTTTCCCTTTTTGTTTTCCTGGTCTATAGTGACCAGTTGCTTTGGTATCTTAGTATGTTTCTGTGAAATAAGTTGGTTATGTTTGACCTTGTGCATGTTTCAAATGACTTTGTAACCCAATGGATCTAGGCACTTGGTCTATTTTATGTCTAATTTGTGTGGTTCTTGTGGCACCTGTAGGGGGTGCCTATACTCGAGTAAGAGATGATGTTATTGCTCGATTTGATCTCACCCTTTATTTGGTTTATAGCTTCAACATTTTTTCTTTGACTGGTTCGCCTATGTAAAAAATGTATGCTTGAAAGATATAATTGTATTGAATATGAATGAAAACCTTATGTTTAGGGCACAAATCATATTATTTTGGTTGAGGAATGTAATAGTCATGTTGCCTCTAAAAATCCCTGTGAAAATTTGACCATGAATTAGGCCAATGTTGTAATTTTTCTAATAAGTTAATGAAGTGTGAAGTGCAAAAAGATCTTTAATGGCCCACTCACTTTTGTCGTCCTGTCTCCTTTTTCCTTTTTATGTTCTTTTGTATTTTAAATAATCAATTTTCCTAAGTTTGGAACTGGACACAGGAAGTGTATCCACGTGTCGCTTTGATGCATTTTGGGGAAGGTAAAAATAATCATGGGCCTTCAAGAAGCATGAGATGGACCACGTGGCTAAAGTGCGGGAAGTAGCCCAAGGGGTTGAAAGTCAAGATAAAGAAGAAGAGCTCACCAGCCTTCCACGTATCGCCAGGTTGGAGGTATAGATTATAAAAAGATGAAAGAAAAAGAGAAGAGAACCAAAGCTACGTGAGGGCTCAATGTGTCGTAATAAATAAAGCAGCTAACATTCAACGGAACCCCAAACAAAGAACAGAGGAATTGATGTTTGATGGTTGGAAATGAATGCAATTAGGGTCTCCTAAGGCATGTAATGAAGACTTTTCTAAAATCATGATTGAGGGTTTTGAATGATTCAAGGAGAAGATGAAGAAAAAAAAGAGAAGGGTGACAAAACTATTTGATAAAAAGGTGACCCCTAGAAATTTCAATGTTGGATATCTTGTTTTGTTATGGGACAATAGGCATGAGGATAAAAGAAAACATGGTAAATTTGATGCCTTGTAGATGGGTCCTTATTTTATTGACATAAGAATTAGTGAGCACAAATTTTTCCTAAAATACCTGGATGGATATTTTATAGAGCTACCTATTAATGACATGCATCTAAATCACTTCCTGGATTGATCACACTCAAGGTATGATCTTTTATACAATGTATAGTCTTTTTGGTTTTATTTCTTATTTTCATTTTTTGTTTGTGTTTCCCTTTTTGTTTTCCTGGTCTATAGTGACCAGTTGCTTTGGTATCTTAGTATGTTTCTGTGAAATAAGTTGGTTATGTTTGACCTTGTGCATGTTTCAAATGACTTTGTAACCCAATGGATCTAGGCACTTGGTCTATTTTATGTCTAATTTGTGTGGTTCTTGTGGCACCTGTAGGGGGTGCCTATACTCGAGTAAGAGATGATGTTATTGCTCGATTGATCTCACCCTTTATTTGGTTTATAGCTTCAACATTTTTTCTTTGACTGGTTCGCCTATGTAAAAAATGTATGCTTGACAGCTATAATTGTATTGAATATGAATGAAAACCTTATGTTTAGGGCACAAATCATATTATTTTGGTTGAGGAATGTAATAGTCATGTTGCCTCTAAAAATCCCTGTGAAAATTTGACCATGAATTAGGCCAATGTTGTAATTTTTCTAATAAGTTAATGAAGTGTGAAGTGCAAAAAGATCTTTAATGCCCACCACTTTTGTCGTCCTGTCTCCTTTTTCCTTTTTATGTTCTTTTGTATTTTAAATAATCAATTTTTCCTAAGTTTGGAACTGGACACAGAAGGTATCCACGTGTCGCTTTGATGCATTTTGGGGAAGGTAAAAATAATCATGGGCCTTCAAGAAGTGAGAATCGACCACGTGGCTAAAGTGCGGGAAGTAGCCCAAGTGGGTTGAAAAGTCAAGATAAAGAAGAAGAGCTCACAAGCCTCCACGTATCGCCCAGGTGTAGATTATAAAAAGAGAAAGAAAAAGAGAAGAACCAAAGCTACGTGAGGTCTCCATGTGTCGTATAAAGCATCTACCACCATCAAAAGGACCAAACAAAGAAGCAGAGGACTTGATGTTTGATGGATTGAATGCAATCTAGGGTCCTAAGGCATGTAATTGAAGACTTTTCTAAAATCATGATTGAGGTTTTGAATGATGTCAAGGAGAAGATGAAGAAAAAAAAGAGAAGGGTTGACAAAACCATTGACACCATTGATATTATATTAGAGGAATTACATAGTTATGCTCAAAGCTATGGGAATATACACAAAGGATGGACCAATGTGGGGATGATTTGAATAGAAAGACCTTGATTTTTCACCACCTTATAGGCCTAGATGATGGAAGATAAAGATGTATATACGAAGTCTGATAAACAAGCTTAGGATTGTTTTCTTTGAACTATTATTTCATCCTACTTTAATCATTACTCTTATTTCATGAAAACTGAACATCACTTTGAAATTGTTTCTCTCGGACATGAATGCAATTTGATGTGATACATTATACTTTTATATGGATTTGATATAACTGTAAATCCATTATTAATCATGTGTATTAATGTAATAGTTTGAGTTTTTTGTGTTGTGAAAAAAAGAAAAATTGGGATTCTATAGGGGCCCCTACCAAAGAAAGATACATATATTCTCAAAAAACTACATAAAAAAGAAGCTAAGAAAAGAAAGACATTTAGTCATCCTCTAATTTTACTTTGAACTTTTCTGTAAATGGGGGAATTCTATTCACTAACCTATTCTTACTTGATATAAAATCCTCTAAGCCTTGAGATGATTATGCAAATACAACTAACCTATCCAATTTTTGAGTCAACCCCATATCCATCAATGATTCAACAGTCATCTTAGGGGCATCCATGATATTCCTCATCTCTATCTTCTTTTGATAAGAAGATACCCAGTCTAGAAGATCTAAACCACCTGTAGGGAATTCCATCTTCCCTTTTACCTTGTAAGAAGTGGGATGATCAAGAATAGGATGAGAATAAACATCTGGAGTGGCTGGGAGAGAAAGTATTATAGCTCAGGGACCTAGTAGGACAAAGGATCTCAAACTAGAGTCATCCCTACATCTCCTTGTGAAAGTTGGATGCTCTATTGGGTGAGGAACATACAAAGGTCCTGATAGATTTTTCTCCATCAAAGGAGCACACTGCACTCAGTGAATGGAAGGTTGGAGATAAGACTTGCCCTTACCTTCTTGGGTAGTAGAAAGTTATTCCTTGGAATGCTGAGGAGATGAAGGATTTGCTTCTTCCTTATCCAAAATGACAATTGGGGGATGAAATATTGTTTTACCCTTATTTACTCTTTTCGATGGCATTGGTATTATATATTGTTGAGGTGGTAACATGTCTCATTGGAAATTTTTCTAGAGAAGTGACCCGTCACTCCAATTTTTCCACATTGTGAGAAATGGTAGGCACTGTATCAATCAAAGTCTTGTCATAGAGTACATAAGAATCTTGAGGAAACTCTTTCAGAACAAACCCTTGATTGAATAGAAAGGGAAAATTTTATCCATCCATCCCTGTCATAGTAGGCATCATCTCAATCTAGAATTTCTTTAACTCTTCTAGAGATTTTTGGTGCTCCCAAAGGAAGAGATGATAATACATTGACTAGAAAGATGAGAAAATATGATTGATCTTAATCAATATCAAGAGGAGGGAAAGATGAACCTATCGATATTTCAAGGCCCCTTTACTATCCTCTAGGTCTGCAATTTCAAACAAAGACTTGAAAAATGCTTCATTTTAGCCAGTTAGATCGAAGATTTGATTTAAATATTTCTGAGGATATTTATTTCTAACGAGTTACCACAAGTACTCTCACCATTATACCAAAAAAAATCATCACAGTAGCTTTTCAAGTCTAAAAATGGAACGAGGATGCATACCAATGAAGATGAATTTATAATAGAAATGGTATAAACAAGCTGAACTCGATGAAATCATTACCATCAAATGAAGAAGTATTTTTCACTCAACTCACATGAAGGAAATAAATTTGGGAGTGATTAGCATTGTGCAACAAAATATATCTATACTGATGTGACATAATTTATGAAAAAGTATACAACCCAGAAAGACATAAATATGAGTGTGTGTTGTTCAAGATTGATCCTCAAAAGGTGAAATGGATTTACGTGTCATATCAAGCCATATGGAGGCACATAAAAACTATCAAAAGGGTTTCTTTTCCCACCAAAAGGGAGAAACGATTAAACAAATACAAAAGGGAATGACATAACATCCCAGTCGTATGTAAAATATTTAAAAAACGTGAGTAACTCATAATTCCTCTACCTGACAATATAAGATAACATATTAAAATGTATGTTGTGAAGAAGAATATTCTTTGGATGTTCATTCTTTTGGGGGGGAAATGAAGGGTAAATGAGTGATTGAAAATGTATAAATGTGATGAGAATACTCTTGCATAAGGGGGGTTAAATTTTTCTAAGCTTTAGAGAAAGAAGGGAGAAAACCAGTTTGTACTTTCTTAAGCTGAACTAATCATAGATACCTGAGATTTTATTCATCAGTTCCCAAATCTTCTTGCCCAGATAATATCACTATACAATCATTGGTAAACATTGATGTCATAGGTGTTGTGTCCCCTTGTCGAAGTTTTGGTGTTTCATGAATTAATTTGGGTGTATTCTCATGAGAAATGTTAATTTGTTTCAAGATGTATTAATTTGAATCGATTCTCTACATTCCTATTGCAAACGTATGCTGATTAATTTATTTGAATTACACACAGTTTTAGTTAAATAGAAATAATTTGGCAATTGCAACTATAATATTGATGGAGCTCTCCTTCATGTTGTGATAAAAAATTTAAAATTAAAGTTATATCTATCTGATTTAGGATCTTTGTCAATTCTTGAGGGTATCTGGGACATATTTGATTAGGAATTATCAGTATTTCATTAATAATTTATCATGATATTTCATGTTTAAATTCTTAAAGTTTTTGCAAAATCTTGTGTTCTTTGGCTTTTATGAATACAAAACTTCTAGTTGAAGGAGTGCTTTGGATTGTGTGATTTGTATTTTGCATCAAGAACAATTATATACATCATTTGTCAAGGTTAATTTAAGTATTTTTTATAATCAAATTCATTCTACTTAACTTCCCAACAATACATCAAAATCACAACCTATATCCATCAGATCCACTTGAACTACCCATGCTTGCACTATTTATGCACAAATGCTACAGATATTTGTTAATTTTGTCTATCCTTTATCCAAAATATGTAGAAGTAAGCTGGAATTGTAACTATATTTAGTAATCCAAGCCTTCTTGAGAGGAAATTGGTATTTTCTAGTGTGAAAACTCATGAGAGTTAGATGATTTATGCATTGACCATGTCATCTTGAGGCTGCCTTTTCACTTCCTTGAGAAAGAGACTCTAAATAGTGTTGTTTTATCTGTTTCTTTCACAATTACATGTTACAAAATGGGTCCTCTCAGCCTAGTTACATGCAACACCTAAATTAGTAGGGTAGGTCACACCCTTACTGAGGTGCTATCCAATATCCTATAAGTCTGAGTAAAAAATATATTTCCAAATCCATCCTCGGCTACAGAACGACTGAAATCCTAGCTTGTCTTTCTCTAAGCATCCTTCTTAGCTCCTTGATGCTACTCGACTTACAAGGAGGGATCAATATGGGTACTAATAGGAGTAGAGAGACAAGAACCTACCCTTTAGGTAGATGAGGTAGAGTGGAAAGAGTGGAACTGTTTACCAAGATTCTCGTTCTTAATGGAGTTAATGTAATAGCTACTAAAGAAATTAGCAAACCCAGAAATGTTGGAGGGTTTATGTTACCTCAGATGTGATGAGATACAAGCAAAATATGATGATGGATTCCAATAATACAAATCAGATGGAACCTGCAAATAAGACCCATTGAAAGGGAAATGATTAGATGGTTTGGGTGGGGGTTTCTTGAAAAAGTGGAATCGAGAAGCGTTAGCTCGCTTGGTGGATGTCAACCTCCATTGTTAAATAAAATTGATACAAACTAAAGCTAAATTGAATGTATGCAGAAAATGAAGGATTTACAGAATTTGAGAGTAATTATGATTGATTTAATATTGATCTAATTGAAAAAAAATGCAAATTAAATGTACTTGGTCTGGGTTGATGGTGACCTAGACTATGCAGTGGTAAGTCGATGAAAACCTAGGGCAGAAGGATGAAACAACAACTGTAAATGAAAATCTAGATGCTTTGAGTGCAAGTTAGACAAAACAAAGTCCTATAGATAATGGAAACAACTTGCAGAGGAGGTCTAAGGAAAGTAAATGCAAAAAGTACAAGGTAACAAGGATCACAATGGATTTGGGATGAAAACTAGATAGGTTCAGAGAAGAAGGATGATAGATTCAGGGTCTGGAAACAATGCAAGAGTTGGAATAGACACTGGAATGAATTTGAAATTAAAATCATGAGGATAGAGAGCTGGGTCGATGGGGACTTGGGAATATCGATAGTGATATGGGAAGTGATGAAGAAAGTCGAGGGAAACAAGATGGACCAGAGAAGCTGTAAGTAAAAAAATTTATAGAATAGGATGATAATGGAATCTTGACTATTTATGGACATACAAAAGGTTATATGCAAATAAGGCAACAATAATATGATAACAACTGCATAAAATGATACCAAATGATGATAAAATCACAAAGGAATGTCTATGAGTAATGAATACAAAATAGAAGGGGATCCGAGAGTTCTGTGTTCATTGCAGAGATGTTTAGGCATGAGAAGTAGCTCATAGGTTGCAAGAAAGATGGGGTATGTGCATGTATTTGATAATGAATAGGAAGAAAGCACTCAAATTTATAAGGTTGACAATGACTTGGCTGGGTCGTTGCTGACTTCGGGGAAAGTTTCCCCCATGGGAGAATTTTTCCTACTTTTGGTGTGATTTCATGTGTTTTAAAGGATGGAATTGAATGCTTTAAATCAATATGTGGGAAGAGGATGTTTAGGGATGAGGTGTAGGTGAGTTGGAAATGGAGATGGGTTAAAAAGTGTAGGAATGAGAAATAAAAATTCCATTAGGGAAAGGGATAGGATATTAATTGATTAATAAAAATTAATTAATTAAATTCAATAGGGATGGGATAAATGGGGGGCATTTTAAAATAAATAGAAGGGGACAGGTTAATTTAAAATTAATTATGTGCACACAGGAGAACAAGGGGTATATATACAAATTTTAGGTGTCTACAAGAACATAAGTATGAATTAGTGTTGTATGTTATTTGTTAATTATTATGTGATTGATATAAACATGTATAATAGCTAATGTTTATTGTGATATTATAGATGATGCTTATTGGTCACTGATTGTGGACACATCCATATGTATGTTGACTTGAAATGTGCCTCTAGATGTTCTTGTGTGAGGAGGTATTCTAAAGTGGGTTGATGCTATTATGGGTGACCATTCCCATTTATTTTAGCTAGTGACTATAGAAGTGACGGCGTGCATAATTTTGTTGAGTGAGTGTGATGAGGATCATGTAGAGGTAGAGCAAGCGAGAGAGGCCACAGGAGGGGGAGGTATATCTCAAGATATATTTACATGCTATGTGGAGCTCTAGGGTTGATATTTGGATCACGTGATGGAGCTTGCAATGTTACAACGTCAATTTAATAGATATAGAGGTCGAGACCAATGACGTAGAGTGAGCGGTGACACCTCTATTTATAGAGCTCCATTGATTTTTGATAGTGAAAGTGAGGATGATAGATTATGACTTGTTTATGATGTAGTGATGCATGGGGGCTTGGCCCCCAACAATTTTATTTTGTAACTTATAATTTTGGAGGAGATATATATGTATATTTTGACTTGTGTTGATGTGGCATTTATTGTTGATGTACATTATATACTGTATAATGATGATGATATTTATTTTTGGATAAGGTAAAAAAAATTTGTTTTGAAGGGACCAAAAAACCCTGTATATAGAAAGAAGCTAGTTTCAACCATAAAACCATAAAAATCTAGGGAGGCAAAGTCAAAAAAATTTGGCAGTAGTCCACCATAGAAAAGAACCAGACTATACCAAGTATGCATAGTAACCATTACATTTTTTAAAAAATAGACTGCAAAAGTACAAAAACCAAAATAAAAAAGCTACAATCTATAGAAACTAGAAGAACAAAAGGACAACAAAAGGCCAACCATTAGTTCTCCTTTGCCTTGCTGCAAGTTCTAACACTCAGCCCACTGTCCTTCCTTCCTACCACTTTTATGATCACATATTTAGGTATTTTATCCTCCTTTTCCATAGGCTGGGTGTCCTCAATCTCAGAGTATTTTGGAATTTCTCCTCCTTATACTCAGGCTAAGTTTCCATGGGCTCCGTGTCAGTATTACCATAAGTCTCAGTATCTGAGGTGTGTTTACTTTCAGAACTGCTAAGGACAAACCTCATGTTTTGCTTGGTGTTTCCCACTTTGGCTGTTTGGTCATGTAGGATAGAAACCCTCTACTCTATGACAAAATTAGCTTGAATTCCCCCAATTATTTTTATTTGAACCTCAAGTTTATGGTGACACTCCTTCAGTTCATGAATCAAATTCTTGTTGACCATAAGAATGGTATCAACAGTCGACTCAACACATATTAACTTAGCCTCCCAATCGATGAAGTATCTTTCCATGCTACTAGAGCTCTCACCCACATTTTGAACACCACATTTTAGATTGCAAATAAAATTATCCATCCCTTCAGGGGTGTCTTTCCCTTTCATTTTATTCATACATTTAATAGTATACATAAGGGTTTCATGGTCAGATTCAATATCACTAACAATCAATAACTGGCTAGGGATAATGGGTTTTCCCTTTTACACAAATAGGAGAATTAAACCTTGATGTAAAGGAATATAAAATTTCTTGTTTTCAAAGTTAGTAATGGTGGAAAATAGGGGCATGCAAAGGAAGAAATCTAGAGTCATAGCTTG
This sequence comes from Taxus chinensis, assembly GCA_019776745.2. Lineage (NCBI taxonomy): Eukaryota > Viridiplantae > Streptophyta > Pinopsida > Cupressales > Taxaceae > Taxus > Taxus chinensis. Next base: position 486,020,948 of record CM034151.1, read on the forward strand.
GTTCCTTTGGAATAAATTTAGGATGGAGAGGTGATAAGAGAAAATATTCCTAAATTTTCCTTCCAAGGTCAAATATTTCATGAAAAAAAGATAGACAATGGCCCAGTTATCAAGGAGACAGGTTTGGGAAATGCCATCATCATAAGAAATAATATGATCACCAAGCTAAAAAGAGGTGGCTAACTCATGTTTTCTTCTAGTTTTGTCTTTATAAGATTTAAGACCATCCATAACAAGCCCTATTATCTCAACTATGGATTATTTAGTAACTATAATTTAAAACCCCATGAAATTGAAGAACCCCTTGACCCAAGCATTACTAAAATAAAAAAAGAGTGAGGGGTCCTTACCTTTTAAATGCCAAATATACTTGGAGAAACCACCTCTGCGCAATAACTTCCAAAGAATGGTTTTATTTTCTAGGTGATGGTAGGAAGTAGGCTCGGTTATGAACCTTTCACCTCCCATTATTTTCAAAACATACCTTATCTCATCAAGCTCAAATAGAATAGAGTCACCAATATAAAAAAACTTAAATAAATTCCATAAAAAAAATGAATCGTATCCTTTCCCAAAAAGAAAAGGATCTTTTTGAGCTGCTGAACGTGTGAGCCTTGGTTTTCATCATTACACTTCCTTCGAGGACATGTCATAATTTATCAATTTTATAGTGATTTTCCAAGGAATAGGTGTCCATGGCCACACCATCATGTATTTCATGTCATTTCTATGATTAGTAAGTGCGTTTGCAGGTTCATTACCTACTCTTAAGGTATGTTGGATTTCCACCTTGTCAAATGATTCTAAGATCATAGGAGCTTCCTTGATGATGTTGCAAAGTTTCCACCTGCACTTAATTTGATATTTTAGAGTGTTGATGACACCAAAGGAACCTCCTTCTATAATGATGGATTTTATTCTCATATATCTACACAAAATGATACCCCAAAGTATGGCCTTGGATTTTGCGTAATTATTGGTATGATTTCCAATGGGTCCCGCATAAGGTCAAATACATCTACTAAGGTGATCACGAACCAAACCTCCCCTGGTAGAGCTCTCCTTCTATTTTTTGGATCCATAGAAATTGAGTTTGAAGCATCCATCATGGGGTCTCGACAATTTTACTCTGTGGATGACCTTCTCCTTCATTGGAATGATAGGGAAAATGTTCATGCTGCTGAGAATAATTCTCTCCCAAGCCGGAAAAACATAGAAAGGTTTGAGATTTAAAATTTGGGCATTTTATTTGAGAGAATGAATCACCTTTTCAATAAAATTATCTAGGATTGACACTTTATTCCTAAAGATATGATTTTATTCATTTGATCCACAGTCCCCAGAACATATGCGGGAGAGAAAGTTTCCAAATTTCTCTGGTTAGATCATGTTGGAAATTAAAAATCCATTAGTCTAAGAGAAGGTCCACATCCCTTGGGAGGACCATGTGTATCCTGAAAATATTCAAGACCATGAAGAAAACTTGAAAAGAGAAGGAATATTCCAGGAAGATATGTTGGATTGAATCTTCATTGCATTTGTAGAGACCGCATTTTTGAGTGATGATCATTTCCATTTTCCTTAGCCTATTCAAATGTAAAATGTTTCTTTTAGCAACTTCCCAAAAGAAAATATTGATTTTTGGAATAATATTTTGTTCCAAACCTTCCTCTAGTAGATACTGGGTTCTATATGATTAAAATCCAATGAATAACAAATTTTACCTCTCCCCAGTGTCCATGGTTCTCTAAATCAACTCATCCTAATCTCTGTTTTGGGGTATGTGATAATCCTTAAGGAGCTGATTAATTTCTTGAAAGGGTTGTAAGTTCCCCAGATAGTGAGGGGGTGGTTGGAGTTAGATCCAAATCCTCTCTTCATTCCAATTACTATAAACCAACTCCCCCATTTCTTGATTGAAGAAAAGCCAAAGATCACTCAATGGTTCTTTGGTCTTGAAGGATTTATCCTTAATCCATGGGTCTTTCCAAAATTTTATCTTAGTACCATCCCCAAGGTTCCATTTATTCCCTTTAAATAACAAATTTCTATTATGGCAAAGATTGTTCCAGAAAATTGAACATCAAGGGAGCTCAAAATATGAGAAAAGAGCCAAAGTTACGCCAATGTGCTGCAAACATTTATCTTTCAAGATATTGATGCAAGTCTCCTCTTCTCTATGCAATCTCAAGCCCACCTTAGCTATAAGAGCTTGATTCATGAATTGAATATTATTCAATCCAAGGCCCCCTTTATCCTTGGGTTGAGTAACCTTATCCCAAGTAATTAAAGGGATTATATTATTTTCCTTGAGCTAGTCCATAAAAACCTCTTTTGTATGCCTTCAATAGCCTTCCTGACCCTAGATGGTAAAGTAAAGATGGACATAATGTAAACTGCAATACCCTATAGTCAGATTTGAATGAGTTGATATTTTCTAGCTTGTGACAACAACATGCCTTTCCAAGAGGCTATTTTTTTATGAAACATATCTATTAATTTATTTCATCCTCCTTCCTATAGCTTTTTACCACAAAGAGGATTTCCTAGACAAGAATTTCGAAGGGATTTAATAATACAATAAAACATGTTAGCCAACCTATTCTGCTACTCCTCACCCACATTTATGAAAAAATAGAAGCTCTTTCTGAAGTTAATAATCTTATCTATAGAAAATTCATATTGTTTAGTGATATTTTTGAAGGTCCGAGCCTCTTAGACAACAAATTTCCTAAGGAGAACTGTATCATCCACAAACTACTGCAAGTATTGGTTATCAACTCCATGAGCCACTTTAATAATCTCCATGTTACCTTCAATTTGGTCCCTAGAGCATAACTTGATCAAATTTTTAGCAAAAATAATATATAGGAAGGATGACATGAGATCTCCTTTCCTCAAACCCATTTCTGAGATTAAGAAACAATTAGGATTCCCATTAATAATAACATAAAATCTCAGGGCTTTAGTGTTAGCTTGGATCATTTTGATGAAGTGAGGATAATATCCTAAACAATATAGAAGGGAGAACATGAAATCCCAATAGATCTTGTCATAGGCCTTTTTCATGTCGAACATAACAATCATAGCCTCCCTACCTGAAAGTTCCAAAAAGTGGATTATATCCTGAATGGTGATTATACTGTCCAAAATTCTCCTACCCAACAAAAAAGGTTCCTTAATTAGGAGAAATAAAATTACTAAGGGTCTCCCGTAATCACAAATCCAATATTTTAGAGATAAGCTTATACATAGTGTTGTATAAACTTATGGGTCTGAAGTCCCCCAGATATTTAACTCTTGGATTTTTAGGTATGAGAGAAATAAAGGTATGATTGATTTATTTGAGTAGAATTCCTGATCTGAAAAAGTATTGGAAAACTAAAACCACCTCTTTCTTATCTATATTCCAATACATCTGAAAAAAGAAGGTAGGGAAGCCATCCAGCCCTAGAGTTTTGTCACTTTCCATAACATCTAAGATTGATCTAATCTTCTCCTCAGAAGGAAAGGATATGAGTTCTCTATTCTCATCATGAATGATGGTTGCATAAAAAAATTTAGAATTTATGCACTAGATATCTCGGCCAATAGTTGACCTATGGTAAATAAGTTCCTAAAAAAAGAGTCAATAGTATTAGAGATATCCTTATCTTTTGTAGCCAATTTGCCATTATATTTCTTTATTTCTTGTATTTTTCCTTTATTAGATTTAATGGTGGTTAAGATATGGAAGAATTTGGTGTTGTGGTCTCCCTCTTTAAGCCAATTAATTCTTGAATTCTATTTGCAATAAATCTCTTCTCTGCTCAGGATGTTGTGGTATTCAACAAGTAGGTATTTTCCCTTGATTTTATCCTCATTGATCTATCCTCCATGTTCCATAGTTTCTTCCAAATCCTGAAGCTCTTTGAAAACTATACTTTTTTGAAGGAATATATTGCCAAATACTTCCTTATTCCAGGTCTTTATATTCCTCTTAACACATTAAAGTTTTGCAATGACCTTGTACATACTGTTACCTTTGACTTCATGTATATACCATTATTCTATCATTCTTTCCAAATCCAGATGAGTGGTCTAAATATTTTAAAACCTAAAATTTCTTTTAATAGGTTGTTCCTTATCACTAAAACTTAGAAACAAAGGGTTTGATAAGATCCAATATGATCTAAGGAGGAAAAAGTGTATTGTTTTTCTTGAATCCAATGGAGATTCAGAAGAAATTTATCCGACATGATTTGGATCAGATTCTCCCCTTCCCTCCTGTTGGTCCAAGTGAGTTTTCAGCTACTGAGGTCTTGATCCATCAAACCATTACAACCCAGGAAATTAGCAAGATCCTCCATGCTTTTAGTAAGCACATTAACACCCATTTTATTTTCTGAGGGAATGAGGGGAGTATTAAAGTCACCTCCAACTATATAATTTAGATTATTAAAAATCCTTCTAAATATAGTCAACTCCTCCCAGAGCCTCCTTCTACCAACTGTAGTATTCGGAGCATAAATATTTGAGAGAATAAAATATTTTCTGGATCTAACATCAATGAAACAAATGGATAAATGGTGCCGACTATTATGAAGGGGAAATCCCTCGAATATATTCTTATTCCACATGCACAATAATGATAATGGTTATGATATGTTCTTGGTATTGTTTAGTTAGTTTGATAGATTATATGTGCATTGTGAGAATGATTGATGTAATAGATATTTTTGATTGTGGAAAGAATTGTTGAGTAATATAATAGATAGGAATTACATGTGACTAATAATGAATAGTATAATTATTGGGCCCCTGAAATATTGACTAAGTATGAAGGCAAGTGGCCGTGTGGGACCCCAGTTACAAGATGGTGTGCAAGGCAAAAGCACACAAGAGAAAAGGATCAAGGAAACATATAGCATGAGCGGCACGCGAAAGGAGATTTAGGACTTAGCTGATTTAAGTAAAAAAGGTAGAACACGTGAAAAGCATGATTGGTTGCATGCGGATAAGATGCCAGCCTGGAAATAGGTGGCCCAGGAAAGAGAATGCCAACAAAGGAATCTTCTATAAGACCATTATGAGATGGAGTGGAGAGCTCAGGTCTGAGGAAACATGCTCACTGAAGGACCACATTTTACACTTGGTGATGGATCTGAGGGTGTGGAAAGGAAAAATGGCATCACAGGAAGGTGATAAATACAAGTGGTTGCGGCCAAAAAAGAAGAAGAATAAGGGGAAAATAGACATAAGAGGAGAAGCTAGGAGAGATACACATAAAGAGAGATAACATGGATGAAGCTCTGCAGGATTAGTATGAGTGGAGCTCTGATGCAGAAAGGAATGTACTAAGCTTAGCATTGTAAATTATTTTCTATTTTTGCATAGTTATACAAGCCTAGTGATGTGCATGACTGCCGTCTACCCTCTATGGCTCTTTGTAATAAAACAATGAATATAATGAGGTTACCTATTGTAATTAGATATGAATATCAGTGGGTTTCAAGTATATTTCATTCATAGAAGCTCTCTTTCCTTTCATGATATGAATGAATGGTTGTAGCTTTCTTTCTGTTATATTATATGTTATGGAGTCTTTTAAAACACACGGTTTGAAGAAGCTACAAGGATATGGAGGTTGTCCTGAGCCCTGTAATCCTTGTATGTCTAAAATTCTTTCTTGAATACTCTTATACTAACCATTGATGAATGATTCCCGCTAAAAAATCACATAAAAGAGAGACTCGGCACCCACGCGTGCCTCGGGTGAGCACTCAACTTCTACTGGGTGATAGGCCGGTGCGCATGGGATTCCTTCCTCTTATAGTGAGAGTAAAATTTACTACATCTTGGTTCCATTATTGGGACCTCTTTTCGAAGTTATAATGGGATATAACATGCATCATGATCTATGTAAAGAGTAATGATAGATCAGTTAACATTGGAAAATGTTGAATCATGGTTCAAGAGCACAGAGGATGAATTTTCCCAGAGATTTAGCACTGGACCTGAGTTTGATACACGTAGATGGGTAGAGGAGAATATCTACCAAGACATGTATGGGAATTTTTTCTTCTGCTTCCTAGTAGAGCTATTTGGGTGGCTTTTAACCTATGCATCTAGATCAAGTTGGCATTATGGATCACGGATATGGACCAAAGAAGACTACTGAAGGTTGCAGGATGTAGATCTGACATGGACCCGTGCTGTAGATCACTGGTGGGGAGGAGTACTAGCTAGCTAAACTATGGAATACACCATTTCCACGTATTCTTTTCCAGAGGTTACTAAGTTTGAGTTTCTATGAGAACCTAGGGGATCATTTCTATATGCTATCCCTCTAGCTATGAAGATATTGATGGTTACCATGAGTTTAGAAGTGCTCCAATGGCCGCCTAAACTGTTCTAATTATTGGGTAAGGAAGCTCAGGTGGAGGAAGATGGCAAATGATACGACAGAAAAGGAGAGGGAAAAAAGATGGCTCAAGTATGGAAAAGCACGTGAAAGGGAGATTACTAGATGACGCAAAGTGTGTGATGGATCTATGGAGACAGATGTTGTAGGAAGGAGTTGAGGTTTATGCAGAGGAGGTGGAACTTGAGCATTCTATGCTACCCCATCTTGGAAAGCACATGAGGGAGACCCCTTCGACTTTTGGTGAGAGTTCGTCACATGGAGAAAGGAGAGTCGTTGGTGCATATCTAAACCCACCCAGTGATTGAGCCATGGCACTTGGTTTTCCCAAACCAGGTAGAAGTATTGATCTAGTTGAAGCTAGTGGAAGAGATAGATCCGTGCCTAGGAGATATAATTTTACATTTACTTCTTCCATTGGTGCACATATTCCAATATTTGGAGGATTTTTTGGACAAGGGGCAAGTGTAAAAACTTTTGGTCTCTCATTAGGGAGTGGCATGAGACAAATTATCGGTGGTGGGGCACCATCACAGACCATCGGCGCATAGTTCAGTGGGACCGTGGGGGTGCTTGGCACAACTCCTACAGGTCCTATTAGATCTGGTGGTTCTGGAGGTACAAGACCAGGTGAAACTGGTGGATCAGGTGGTGGAGAAAACACCAGAGGGAACCAAGGCTCTGGACAAGAACCCCATCCACCACCTCAAGTTTTCTTTGAAATGTCTTTGCACTTACTAGATTACAGGGGCATTGAGGATGTTGCAGGACATGTTCACAAGTGTGAATTGCTATGGCACGTAAAAGGTATCACAACCCTAGAATGAAAGGCTAGTAAATTTGTAACCACATTGTAAGGGCGCGTGCATAGCTGGTATAGAAAGTATGATCCTCATCAAACAGTAGTGGATTACACTACCTTAAAGAATTCATTCCTGACAGAGTTCCACATTCTGGAGTTTGAGTAAAAAAGCATTAGCACTTTGAAGGAGATACAAAAAGGAATGGCAGAGAGTGTGCAGGAGTATGATGCATGCTTTAAGACTCTCTTGTCTAAATTATCATATGATATAAATCCTTCTCAGCATGTACAGTGGTTTTTTGGAGGATTGATCACCCCTTTTAGAAGGGCCATGTCTCATAAGAATTTCATATATCTATGCAAAGCATTGGAGGATGCCTTGTGTGTTGAAGCCATTGGTAGTATTGATATTAGTGTTAGCCCATTCTTGGAGGCTCAAATTTCTACTATGGTTAAACAATTGGAAAAGCTATCTGTGAACTTGGTCCATGAGACTCACAGTGGTTTGTGGTGCACAGATTCTGAGATAGAGGGGCACATTAAGAATAATTTCCCCCGGAGGATGGTACACACTGTAACATTAGATTGTGAAATTTATGATGGGGACCATGATCCTAGTAGATGTCCCTTGCTATAGCGTGCAATCAGAAAGAATGTATCCTATTATTACAAGATTTACACCTCCATGACCCATAATACTAAATACTGTAGGCTCATTGATCAGATACATGAGGCCATTGATCATGGGGTGCACCAAACCATCATTTCCAGTAGTTCTAAAAATGATGATCACCGTTATGAGGAGCGCCTAGATGGAGACGCGCAAGGAAGGGGTTTTTGAGGAGGATTCTATGGACGAGGTAACCACAGAGGAAGGAGTGATTTCCTGTAAGGGACATGTTTCAACTATGGATCTACAGAATGTTACAAGCGTGAGTGCCCAGACTTGTTGCAGTGATTATGGTGTGGAATAAACATAAGTATGATGAGTGCTCAGAGTTATATGAGCATATGAATCAGCCGCACTAGAAGGATAAAGGCATTGCGATGGTCAACATCAAGAAGGAAGACATATAATGGATGCCTCAAGTAACACGGGATGAAGGATTGGAGCCTATTTTGGTAACAACAAGGGTTGAAGTCATGCATGTAAGAGAGATACCAAGATAGAAGAGCCTCATTTCAAGAGAAGAGGTCATTCATGGAATGTACCCAGACCCTGCGCATCAGAAGGAGATATATCAGGACACCATGGATGTTATTCAAAGCTTACAAGGGGAGATCCAGTGTTTAAAGGAGAAATCCAGGAGGGAGGAATAAATAAGGAGGATCGAGGCACATAAAGATTACCTGGATGAGGTCAAGGAGGTGTGTAAAATACTAAGGTAGGAGAACATCATTCCTTTTCTAGGATCCTTGTTGAGAGAGAATGTACCACGCGTCAGAGAAGAACACGAGAGGTAGTTATTACACGTGAACCTTCCCCCTCACAGCCTTGAATATGAAAAAGAGATTACATTGAATGCAGTTGTGGATGGATGGCTCCTCAATAATATACTCATTGACACTGGCACGGATGTTAATGTTTTGACTTTGGATGCATGGCATCAGATGGTGAGACCTGCATTATAGCCATCTTCAAATGTGCTATATATGGCAAACAAGACTAAGGAAATGCCCATCGGTGTCTTGAAGGATGTAGCTATTACTATCCAGGGAGCCAATTTTACTGAGGACTTCAAAGTCTTGGTGCTCACTGAGGCGGAGTATTTCCCAGCACTACTTGGGCACCCTTGGTGTTACAAGAACAATGTGGACCTCCGGTTCAACAAAGGGTACATCATTTTTGAGAAAAAATAGGAGTGGGTCATTATACCCCTGGTTGATGGGAAGTCAACGCCCTACATTAAACCATCGGGAGAAGAGGTTTTTAACAAGATTTATGTGCACTCAATTAGAGACCCTGAGATGGTACACCATATTAATGGGGTTATCAAGTTTGAGGATGCTCAGTCAGTGAGTGATACCACCAGCCTGGAATGTGACAATTGGGTGCATGGGAATTATGAATTAATGCGATGGTACTTGAGAGGATCAGTGACCAAGGTAACTAAGACATGCACGGTTCAGTGCCTTGGGGGAAAAAAACTTCCCAAATACTCTGGAGGAGCCTTCCCTGAGATCTTTCTGTAGGAGATAGAAGCTCAGTGGAGAAACATAAAGGAATTAAGGGAGATGCTAAGTTACATCTTGCTTGAAACATCAACTCATTGGTGGGCCATGCATCAGGAGAGCCTTTTAGAATGGCATGAGGTAAGAATTTCTCTCTCTGTCATATTTTCTAGAAGTAATATACCCACCATCATCAAGGAGTACCATGGGAAGGAGCCCACCTCTTTCTATATCCAGGAGTGTGAATGGGTCTGGAGAGATGGTGCAGAAGCCTTGCCACCATCCCTCTGGGTGCACAAGTTGTATTCTACACTGCAGGGTTATGCGTGTGCATGGTACATTCATTCAGAGACACACCGCCAAACAAGGAATTGGCAAGAGCTTATAATTGATCTTATTCAAGCCTTTGAGTATTGGAGTACAAAACCATTAGTTGATAAGGCCTTGCAAGGCATCAAGTGCCTTACAATGGGGGATAGTACTAGAACAGAAGATAGGCCGTTGAAACTACTAGGTGAACTACGATTGGAGGCATACTTTGAAGAGATTGAAGAAATAGAAGAGTTACATCTTAAGCTTATGTATTTGGTAAAGGAAAAGGGAAAGTTAGTATATGTGATTGATTGAGAGGAATCAAAGAGTTTAGATGTTATCCATTCTGTGGGGATGCGCAAGGTAGTGGACAAGGCATATGCTCACGTGTGTGCCTACCATGAGCCTTTAAAGAAAAAAAAGGTTAACATCGGTTCAGAAGAAGAACCTAAGGAAGCTATTATTGGGGATTATTAGATGGAGAAGGAAGTAGCAAAGATCATTGATCTGTTGTGTGAATTCAAGGATTTATTCCCATGCGGGTACCATGAACTAAAAGGCATCCACCATTCCTTGGGGGAGATGAGGATAAAACTAAAGGAAGGTGTGCACCCGGTTAGAAAAAGGCCCTACCAGATCAATCCCAACTTATGCGTGAAGGTTAAGGAGGAGATAGACAAGATGATAGCTTCTGGGATCATTGAGGTAGTAGAAGGATTAGAATGGATAAGTCTAATGATAATTAGCATGAAGAAGGATGGGTAGATTAGAATTTGTGTGGATTATAGGGAATTGAATGCAGTTTGTGTCATTGCTCCATTTCTAACCCCCTGCACTAAAGAAATTCTAGGAGTCACTGGGTGCAAAATCTATTCCTTTATGGATGGATTTTCATGATACCACCAAGTCCAGATTACATAGGAGGACCATGAGAAGACAATTTTTTCCACCGAATGGGGAAGTTTTGCATATACGGTCATGCCCTTTGGGTTGAAAAATGTGCCTGTTGTCTTGTCATGCATAGTGGTGTAAGCATTCTAGGACTTCATTCATAAGTTTCTTTTGGTTTACTTGGATGATTGGACAGTATATGGTCTGGTTAAGGACCATTGTGACAAGTTGAGATTAATGTTTTAAAGGTGTAGGCAGTTGAGGATATCCCTCAACATTAAGAAGTGTGTGTTTACTACACCCTTTGGGACTTTATTGGGGCATATCATATGTAAGGAGGGCTTGCTGGTATTTCCCACTAAGGTTACAGTTATTTTGGGGTTAAGGAAACCTACTAGCTAGAGCGCAGTGTGCGGATTCCTTGGGCATATGGGATATTACAAAAAATTCATTAAGGGGTATGCCAAGATCACCGCACCTTTAGAGGAGCTTCTTAGACACAAAAGTACCTTCCATTAGGGAAAGGTGCAGTAGAGGGTGTTTAATACATTAAAAGATAGGCTTATTACTGGGCCTATTTTGCAATTTCACTCTTGGGACAAGCCCTTCCATGTCCATGTAGATGCCTTAGGAACCGCCATTGGAGTAGTACTTGCACAACCAGGTGATGGGATTGTTGATCATCCTCTTCGTTTCACAAGCAGGAACTTAACACCAATAGAGTAGAATTATACCACAACTGAGCATGAGGCATTGTCAATGATCTATGCGATTTTCAAATTTCATCAGTATCTGCTGGCAACACCCTTTGTATTCTACATCGACCACATGGCATTAAAGTATTTAGTAAATATGCCTATTATTCAAGGGAACATATGTTGATGGGTGTTGTTGTTTCAAGAGTTTGAGTTCACCATTGTAGTGAAGCCTAGAAAAAGCAATTGTGGACCTGATCATCTTTCAATAATTGATTCAGGAGAGGATGCAAAAAGTATTGAGGAAACAATGCCAGACACACAACTATATAAATTGTGGCACATGCCCTTGGATTTAGAAGAATTGCTATATTTTTAAAAGAAGGTGTGGCACTAGATGGAATGAGGGCATTGGAGAAGAAGTAGTTGGCCATACACGCCGCACCCTACATGTTGATTAGTGGAGACTTATGCAAATTGGGACGTGATGAATTTTTACACAGATGTGTGTTAGAACATGAGCACCTGGCCATCATGGAGGAAGCACATGAAGGAAGTGTGGGTGGGAATTACATAGGTGATGCCACCACGTGTAAGATTTTAATGACAGGTTTATGGTGGGAAACCTTGTACACGGATTGTAGAGATTATTGTAAAGCATGTGACCACTGTCAGTGCATTGGCAAACCAGGAAGGAGAGATGAAATTCCTTTACATACTATTCCTAGCATGGAGCCTTTTGAAAAGTGGGCGATAGGATTTGTAGGACCTATTACACCGGTAGTGAGTAGGACTAGGTCACGTTATGTCATCACTTGTATGGATTATCTCACAAGGTGGGTGGAAGCAGCCCAGACTAAAGATTACATAGCAGCAACAACGGAAAGGTTCATATGGGAGAACATTATCACAAGTTATGGATGCCCTTTGAGTTTGACTAGTGATAGGGGTATGTATTTTCTAAATGAGACAGTGAGGATCCTACTATCTAATTTTATGGTGGCTCATCATAAGACTGATCCCTATCACCCACAAGAAAATGAAAGCGCTGAAGCATTCAACAAAATACTAAGTCATACCTTGACCAAAATCTGTGATGTTGGAAGACATGATTGGGATGAAAAGGTACCAGTAGTTTTATGGGCTTATAGGACTACATATAAAAGACTAAATAAAGCCACACCTTTTTAATTGGTGTTTAGTGTAGAAGCTATTTTTCTAGTTTAATTTATGTTACTTTCTCTACGAATAGTGCACGCAGGAGGATTAGCTGATGAACAAGCACTGTAAGAAATAATTGATGAACTAATGAAACTAGATGAGAGACGATCACTTACTAGCTGGAGCCAAACAATGGAAAAGGAAAATCAAAAGGCTTGGCATGATGACCATATTACAAACAAGAAATTTGAGGTTGGGTAGATGGTGTTACAGTATGATTCTAAATTTCTGTGCCATCCTGGCAAGTTGAAAGTCCATTGTTAGGTCCCTACATAATCTTGTACATCCTTGATTTGGGCGTGTGCTAGTTACAAGCGCTGGATGGAACAAAGTTACTTGGACACTTCAATGGTAGTAGGTTGAAACCCTAATATAAATAAGTCTTCTTGGTGTTTGTAAATAAGGTAGTTTTTCCAGTTAGTTTAGAATTTTCCATTATGCATTTTCCTTTCCTTGTGTTTCCCTTTCGCGTTGTTGTTTTGTTTTTCACCTTGGGCACCGGTAACCTTATTGCTATTTTTGGAGAATTTATGAGTGTGTAGAGGACCACACATCGTTTAAGTGTGGGGTGGAGAAACATGAAGAAGCACATGATTAAAAGTACCAAGGAAGTTGTGTTGAAGAGCGTTGTTGAGTAGCCCAATTAAAAGAGATAAAGAGAAAAGATAGAATGGTTGGTGCTAGGGTAAAGCTAGTCGTAGATCCCACGTACAAAGGAAAAATAAGAACATTTAAAGCAACACAAGGTAGGAAAAAGTAAGAATCTAGACAGAAGAAGTGCCTTCGGTGTGGGTTGAGTGCACGTAAGAGTCTCCTGTCAAGTTGGTTTGGTTGCGTGCTAGAAGGTTGGAGGAGTTTTTGTGCAGGAAAGGCACGTGAGTGAAGGCATTGAAGATGGGTTTTGTTTTAAAAACATGTATTAAATGAATAAATTATAGGGTAGGAAAAGTAGTATTTAATGACCAGAAAAAGGAAAAAGTTATAAATAGAGGGTTGGGGAACTCTCATTTTACTCTGTGAAAATGAAGAGTTGGAGATATAAGTGAAAGATATAAGCTAGGGATTTTTCAGATTCGTTTAAAGAGAATATTTGTGTGATAAAAAAAGTAAAGATCCAGTTTGAGATTGTGAACTAGAAGGAAGGAATTACAAGGGCATGGAATGAAGTGAAAAGACGTTGTCTTGTGAAGAATTCATCCAAGTTAGGGTTCAGAAAACTAGGGCACGGGTTTAGGAGATTTGTATCACGGATCTGAGATCAAAGGTTGGGAGAAGGAAAGTAGAGTAACAAGGAGAGGACTAGAGTAATACAATTACCTCAACCATGGCACTGAAGAAAGGGAAGGGCAAAGTGAAGGCTAAACAATCAAAATTCGAGGTGGAAACAAATGAAGAATGGTATGTAGAAATGCAGTACCCTGACAGAGTGATGATGGGGAAGGAATAGGAATCCCATTTGAGAAGCATACCAGTTAGTGACTGTAATCACTACAACAGCACTATAGAGAAAGAAATGACATTAGAATTGGTATGCCCAACCAACAAGTGAACACTTGAAGGGTTGCCTATCTATAATGATGACGTGAAGGTCAAGTTGGTGAAGGTAGGGTTGTTGAAACTCTACGATTTGCCTTATTTTGGGAAGCTGGATCACTTTTACTAGTGGTTAATGTCTCAGGTGCACGAGGACTACTTCCACTTTTCTAGGCACAAGATGCGCATAACTCCCCAGTTTATTACACAGTTTACAGGCCTCATATGTGAGGGAGATAGCCTAGAAGATGACCTTAGTGACAAGGAAGCTATTCAGGATACCATCATAGAGTATGCCTACAAGAAAGGGTCATGGTATTATGACATCTTAGACATCAAGGACCCAGTTATGAAGATGGATGTGCACCTGGTAATGAAGCTGAATGTATAAGAAATGTGGATGCAAGTCAACAAGCCAAGGCTACATGTCTGTAAGAAGATTACAGAGGGGACTATTTATAACTTGTTTGCATACATTGCTAAGGAAATTATAAAGTGCACAAAGGAAGGGGACAGAATCCTCTTTGGAAATGTCCTTCTCACCATAGTATTTACAAAAATTGGAGTGCCAGATGCACCAGATAAGTTTGTGTGGGAGTACCCAGCCAAAGACCCTTCACCTGTTAAGAGGTTTGAAAAGTATGCATGTGATACAATGACGGCTCCCCACAAAGCGTGACTCAAAAAATGGTATACACGCTTGAGAAATGCATTCGGGGCAGAGTGGAGGATCCCCAAATAACTATCAGTAGCCACACAAGGAGAAGCTAAGTTTGCGGTGTACCAACACTATTGCTTGGGCAGGTTCAAACTTGTTAGTGAATCATGGAGCCCTTGGTGCAAGCTCCCTTTCGCGTTCACTGCCCAGTACTTCCAAGCAGGAGTGAATAGATTTAAAGAATCGAAAAAGCTAAGGCTGGAGCTGGGAAAGTTGGACCAGGAACACAGGGATATGAGGAAGAAATTGAACTATCCCAGAGGTAAGTGTGCATACGTGGAGAAGTACATGTCACACGAGATCCACATGACTATACCAATAACACTTCCTATTACTGGAGGATCTGTGGTGTACGTATTCCTGCGCATAAGCCAAAAATTTGAAAACAACACGTACTTGGTGGATGAGATCTCCATACTTGAAGAACCCTTAGGAATGAAGAAGCCAGTGTCTAAGAAGAGGGGTAGAGGAGAGGAAGGAGCACCAAGTGTACCAACTGCTTAGACAATGAGCATGCCTTCTATGAGCACCAAGCCAAGCACCTATGTTCGGAGGAAGAAGTCCCCAGTAAAGGAGAAGACACTAGAAGTAGAGGCACCTGAACAACCCACCACCTTAGAGGAGTCACAAGAGGAAGAAGAGAAGGTAGAATCTCCTGACCAGAAGAAACCTCTTAGGAAGAAGCAAAAGGTAGATAAAGAAGCTGACTCGGAGGTGACTGACAGCTTGGAGAGATATCTGGGAGAAGGAGAGGATGAGAGTGAGGGAGGTGGCGACGAGGAGAAAGAGCTAGAAAAAGACAAGGAACCTTTGGAACCTCACATAGTTAGTGTCTATGACTCAGAGGAGGAGAGTGGAGAGGAAAATTAAGAGTTCATATTCACGCGGCAAAAAGGCACACAAGGAGATGAAGGAACTGAAGATACAATGGCAGATGAGAGGGATGCCGAGGGATAGAGAGCCACATATTTTACAAAGGAGTAGAGAACTGAAGTGGCAGAGTGAGAAGTGAATAAGATGCTCGAGATCCTTGTAGAATAGGAATTAGAGCGGAGTGTATACATAGTGCTAAAGGAAGGGAGGGAAGAGAGCGGTGAAAAGGGACATGACAGCCTAGGAGGCCCCACTCTGATAGTAAGCTTCCCCAAAGGCACGCACTCAGGTAGAAGACCTCTAGACGAAGAAAAAAGGTAGATAATGGGCTACGTGAATGACTCAAGGAAGGTGCTACACACATGATTCCAGAGCACGGTACCCACCGAAAGACTTATAGCCCTGGGATCATTCGAGAAGGAGGGCACATACCCCAGGACCAAGAAGATGCTTTCTTGGGCATTTGAATCCCACATCAAAAAATTGGAATTTGAAGTCTACCAAAAGGTACTTATCACACTACCAGAGTCTAAGGGAGACAACCTCTTAGTGAATTCCCAGGAGCTCTCAGATTAGCAAGTGTGTAATTATCTAAACAAGGTCACGGTTGAAATAGAGGCAAGACTATTCGTGTGGAACGAAAACATAAGGGATTTAGATGGAAATCTATCTAAGAAGGAGGAAGAGTTGGCTAAGGTGTCCAAAAGCTTAAAACAAAAGTAATTAATCAGTGCACAGCTAAGGTGTGAGCTCAAGGAGGAAAAAGAAAAGGTGCAGGAGGTCTACAAGAAAGTAGACTCGATAAAAAGTGCCATCATCTTGAAACACCTAGATCTAACACCTATCCCCCAGAGGTATGCATCAACGCTAGAATGCATAGAATACTTAACATGCATCCTCACCATGGAGGGGTGACCCTTGGCATTGAAATCTATGGAGGAAGTATCCGCGCGCCTGAAGGAGGAGGACCAGTTAAAGGTGATAGCACTTGTTGCCAAGTATAGAAAGGTGCTCACATATGTAAAGGTTACTTCCCAATTTGCTGAGGATGCATATGACACATGCGTGGATAGAGATAAGGTGGAGATATCCTTGGTCACCACACTTGAAGTAGAGTTGAAAGAGTTCCAGGAGAAGAATAAAGGAAACAAGGCGGAGCGGGATAGAGTCCTAGCGGAAGTAGAAAGAAGATTTGAGGAGATTGAGGCACTAAGGGGCTCAACTAAGACATGAATGAAGGAACTATATCCTCAAATTACTAGAAGAATGGACAAGCTTGTAGACCTGGGTAAGGATATGGAACAAATTGTGGATACTTTGGGTGCCCAGAGAGCTGGTCTAAGTTTTGATGAGGTAAACCTCTTGGTTGGCGACCTCTGTTAGAAGGCATAGAATGAGGTCGATACATGGAGTAAGTTGGAGGCAAACTTATGGAAGGACTTCCCTAGCCTTTTGGTTTAATGTCCCCCCAATTTTTCATTCTTTCCCCTATTCTTTCATCCCTTATTCATTTTTGTAATATTTATCTACATCTTGGTTCCATTGAACCTATTTGCACCTTGGTTAAGTAGAATGTTTTTCGAGGGCGAAGAACAGGTGTAGTGTGGGGTGATGTTGGGCCCCTAAAATATTGACTAAGTATGAAGGTGCATGGGCATGCATGACCCCAGTTATAGGATGTCACGCAAGGGAAAAGTGTGCAAGAGAAAAGGATCAAGGAATCATATAGTGCACGCGGCACGCGAAAGGAGATTTACGACTTAGCCAATTTAAGAAACAAAGGTAGAACATGTGAAAAGTGTGATCAGTTACACATGAATAAGATGCCAGCCTGGAAATAGGTGGCCCAGGAAAGAGCATGCTAGCAAAGGAATCTTCTGGAAGACCATCATTAGATGGAGTGGAGAGCTCAGGCCTGAGGAAACATGCTCACTGAAGGACCATATTCGACACTTGGCGATGGATCTGAGGGCATGGAAAGATGAGTTGGCGGCGTGGGAAGGTGATAAATAAAAGTTCTTACGGACTAAAAAAAGAATAAGAAGAAGGGGAATATAGACATAAGAGGAGAAGATAGGAGAGATACAGAGAGAGAGAGAGATAACATGGATGAAGCTCTGTAGGATTACTACGAGTGGAGCTCTGATGTAGAAAGGAATGTACTAAGCTTAACATTGTAATTTATTTTCTGTTTTTACATAGTTATACAAGCCTAGGGATGTGCACGACTGCAGTCTGCCCTCTATGGCTCTTTGTAATGAAACGATGAATACAATGAGGTTACCTATTGTAATTAGATATGAATATTAGTGGGTTTCATGTATATTTCATTCATATAATCTCTCTTTCCTTTCATGTTATGAATGAATGGTTGTAGCTTTCTTTCTGTTATATTATATGTTATGGAGTCTTTTAAAACACACGGTCTGAAGAAGATACAAGGATTTGAAGGCCATCCTGAGCCCTGTAATCCTTGTATATCTAAAATTATTTCCTGAATACTCTTATACTAATCATTGATGAATGTTTCCCACTAAAAACTCACATAAAAGAGAGACTCGGCACCCATGCGTGCCTCGGGTGAGCGCTCAACTTTTGCTGGGTGATAGGCCGGTGCGCATGGGATTCCTTCCTCTTATAGTGGGAGTAAAATTGACTACAATAATATATGGTAAATAGACATGTATGTATGTGATATAATATAATAGATAAAATATATATTGTAATGTGATGTAGATGAGTCAAGGGAAAGAACAAATGATGCATTGATAATTGTGTAAAGAGAAGATGTAAGATAATGATCTGTTGGTTGTAGAATTTGATCTTTTAAAAACAAACAACAATTAGGGGACAACATTCCCTCCTCTTTATGGGAGAAGTTCCCTTATTGAAATCCAAAATCCTTATTTATAGTATAAACATTTGTTAAATATTTTGGTGAGGATTTTGATATCTCTAGATGGATTTATCCAAGATTTTCAACATAGAAGAAAATAGGAAAAGTCAGGATTGATATTCAAAAACTAAGGATAGAGGAGCACCTTCAGTTATATAGATTGCAAAATGATAATCTAATAATGCTCTAATGTAATAACACAATTTAAAATATGCATATGAAACAGATGACATGCATGTATTAGACACAAAGTTCCAAATACATTAATCAATTGACATACACAAAGTTTTTGCTTCAAATACACACAGCCTTATATGAATCAGACAAAGAACAAAAAGAGGAAAATCATGAGAGAGAGAAATTTCTTATGTATTGAGTATTTAAAAGTTCCCTTTACATCTAGATACCAAAAGTCTCGATCCTTTACAATGACAAGAAAATTTCTATATATAACCCCGAGAAACGGTTATAGAAAGACTTTTCAATTTCCTTTCTTTCAATCTCAAAAGCTAATATCTAATTAAATATTATAACATCAACTTATCCCTTTCTTTCATTATACATGAATTAAAGGCATAAAGAAACCTTAATTATATATTTTAACAATAGGAAAAGAAAATATAAACTAGGAATATGAGACACTAGTTGAAGCACTTGTAGTCCTTTTTGACCTTAGCACTTGATTCCTGAATTGCTTCAATGTTGCAGCTATGTCCATTCCTCACATAATTGTTTTATTGGTAGTGGTATGAGTCCAAATACCCAAACACTTCTCCATGTATTTCTCAAATTCTACATTTTCTAAGAGATCTTTGTTAGCATCTGTGATGGCTTCCTGTAGTGTGAAAATATCCTTCACCTTCTCCTTTGATATAGTTTCCTATTTGAACAAATCCTCCTTAAAAAATGTTTTGAATTCAAACTTGATATCTTGAATAGTGAATTTTTCATTTGAATTTTCTTTGAATATTCGACAGTGAATATCCAAGAAGGTAGAAGTGACACAAGATTTAAAAGATTATCCTTTTTGGAATACATTTTGGAGCTCTCCAATGGCTTCCTCAAGAACCTTTATTTTCCAATAAATGATGAAGACCCACTGATTAGACATGTTTAATTTTGCATCATCAAAATATTTTTGGCCAAAAGGACCTATACATCAATTTCACTCATTACCCTGATATCTTGTATGCATTCACTCCACAGTTTCAACTCTTTATCCAACCCATTGAGTGTTGTAGAGAAATTCAGTTAAATCTTGGCAATTTTATCATATGCCTTGAATTTCTCTTTAATAAAATTTAGTCCTGTGATTATTAAATTATCAACCATTTCTTTCATTACCTTACCATAAGTGGAATGCTTATGGATGTATTTGATGGCTTGGAATTCATCACTGGATAAGATAACATGATTTGGGATGGAAGCTAGGGGAGTAGGATTAAGTACCTTATCCTCTGCCAATAAAAATTTGATGAAACTGGATAGAATTTGGTTTTTATCCTCCAACTGATGATGTGTTTTCTTCCCTTTTTCAAATCTTTCAATCACCCTAGACACATTCTACCTCAGATTATGCACTTCACTCTCTGGGGTTGATTCTCCAAGAGGAATTATTGTCAACTCTAGATCAATAAATGATAAGTCCTTTTCATCTTTATCAAATTTGGGTTTTGTAATTTCCATGAACTGCTGGCCTTGAGAATATGAGATCAATCTTGAGGTGATTTTTTCCTTCTTAGCTATAAGGGGAGGAGTAGTTTTTAGAAGATCTGCTAATGCATCAAACTTAGGAGCAGTTACACTTGGAGTGACCTTTCTTTTATTACTCTCTAAAAATGATTGCACCCAGGAAAATGAAGAACCAGAAGTGGAAGGAGCAATAGAGCTAAGTGTAGATGTACTCATGAAACTTAGGGTTTACACAACAACCACTTCTAACACTGATGTATCAAATTTGGTAACGATGGGAGCTTCTTTGGAAGATATTTCTACAGATTCTGAAACCATTTCCTTTGTTTGATCTTCCATCATACTACCTAGTTCAGGTGTATTCACTCATAATTTTCTTGCTCCTTTTCCTGATTGTCATCATCATCATCCAAGTTCACAATAGTTTCCTTTACTTCATTTTGCTTAGTAGAGGGTCCACTTTCTTGAATAACCTTAACTTCCTTATATTCCTTCTTAGCTTTCCCCTTTTTAGTGTATACTAGAGTTGAAGACTCTGTAGGAGAAGGAACAATTTTCTCAAGTGTCTCAGGAACCAGTACATGTATTTCCTTATGAGGAGTAGAAGTATCTTGAGAAGTAGACCTGGATTTCCTCACCATGAACATCTTCATTTTTTATCAAACCAAATTCTAGTTCTTGCTAGGACAAGATTATTTAGTTATTTTAAGACATCTCTCTCATTGACAAACCAATCAACGGTTTCAATATGAGTGTGCTTAATTGATATCTCATACTCCAGAGACTACAATTCTTCATCATCATCTTCTAATCCTTTAAGGACATCAAAAATACAAAAATAAATGATCTGCCGCAGAGACAACCTCCCATAGTACATTCTCCTAGACTCATAATCATAAGAACAATCTGCCCAGTAATCTTCGATATCAGAAAGGTATTGATAACCCATAATGAAGTTTGTAGAAATGAACCCTTTAATGTCAAAAAAAGTTTTTTGCTTAGAATAGTGAAGGGTAAGAGGAGCAATGAAACTATCAATGTTTTGAGTGTCCAAGGTAGTTTTACAAGTATAGTCACCCAATATGATTGGGAAGTGAATGCCTACAATATTTTTATCCCTACATGTTCTATGCACTTTATCCATTTGCCTATATATTTCTACCAAATCCATCTTATCACTGTAATACATGGAAAGTTTCAGGGGTTTCCCCTCAAATCCAACCAATTTGATATATGAAAACTTCTTGAATTGAGTGAAAAATATGCCATAGAATCTGATCAATTACTTTAACTCATCTAAAAATATCTTAACAGTATCTCCCTCAAGAAATATGACAGTGTACATAGTGAATGCATCATTCACTCTCCTAAAATGATGATTACTGAATTTTAGGGTCAACTGTGGATGATGCATATAAATAGGGACATCTTTCTTTTAAGAGAGAAACCTAACCACTCCCTATAAGATGAAATGGAGTACATTAAATAGGAGGTCATGTAGAAAGTTTGGGTTCTCTGTACATTTGTCAACTGCTCAGTTAGGCTATCACAAATAATTCATGCCCAGTTTAAGTTTTTTTACCCTCACATATGATATTGATATAGGGGCACATCCAATAGTGAAACTTATTGGTAGAGGGGGTTCCCATAATTTTGGATAGGAGGGTTATGAAATCTAAAATTTCCTTATGAAAATCAACCCTGTACATGGTCTTGGGTAACCTTGAAGCTCATTTCTTAGGGTTCTTGAACCAGGACTTGGCTACTCTGCTCTTGTATCATTTGATGTCTTGATTAAAATGAGTTTGAGCCTGATCCCTGGTAAGGATATTTTACCCTTCAACTATGGAAATCCTAAAAGCAGTGTGAATACAATCCTCATCTAATTGAGCCACCACCTGACCTTGAGGATCAATAATTTCTTTTGTATCAAGGTCAAAATAAGAACTAAAAGTAAAAATTGTATCAGCACACTGGACTGAAATGGGAAAACCCTTAGCCTCAACAATTCCACTATCTTTGATTAATTGGGCAATGGGAGTAGGGTTTTTATAGTTAAGGCATGCCTAAAAATCATCCAAATCCAAATGCTGAGCCTCACTATCACTGATATACACTATAGTAGTCTTTAAGGTAGAGAGGTGTTCATGGCCTTTAAAACTAATCTTTATTCTGAAATAGGAGCAGAAGAACATTGTGAGAACAATTCCTCTGATTCTTCGATCAATACCCTAAAGATTCATGACTTCTTTCCTATACCTGCAGATTCAAAAATAATGGAACATAACTCGACCATGAATATGAATAGTGTAGAGGAGGGAAAATTGAATGGTCAATAGCAATTCACAAGTGAGGTGGTGAAAATGACCGATTACCCAAATATTTTTAAGCATTTAAACCTAAGTAGGTTGGTGTGGTGAAATAAATAGGGAAATTAATACTCATCCTAACTTTGAAATAATGAAAATTGGGTAAGGCGGGCCAAAAGTGCACAATTGTCCCATGGGATGCGTAGAACTAAAATAGTTGATTTGTGGCAAAAGCATAAAAATCTTACACAACTGTCCCAAGGGACATTGGGATAACTGGGATGCAAAAAGTTGAAATACCCTCAATGAATGGAAATTGGAAAAGGTGGGATTGTGGGGAAATGGTGGTCAAACGGAACTTGGGACACATGGGATGCAAAAATCCAAAACATCAGTAATACATTGAAATCAGACAAGTCAAATTTTTTTGACACAAACTAAAATTGTGACATCGGGACCGTTGGGATGCCCAAAGTTGAAATAATTGACAAAAAATGAAAAACAAGACCAATCAGAAAAAGTGGAAAATCAGGGAACATACGGCCTAGATGAACTTGGGACATGAGGGACAGAAAAATCCAAAACACCCACAAAAGACTGAAAAAGAATCAAAACTCAAATTTTTAAAAAATGACTAACTATTTTAGAACTAGATCTTTCTTAGGAGACCTCCAAAAAGGTATTTAACTATCACAAAACTTGAAAAATGTCAAATAATAGAGATGAAAATTTACAATGCAAGAGGAGGTGACAACATGATCGTAATGGCATGTGACTTAAATGGAGAGGTGGGGGAAAGAAGATAAGGTTCCCCCTAGTGTAAGAATGAGGTTCATTTAGAAATTCCACCTCAGTAGTCAAGAATGAACCATAAAAAAAGAGTGTATTATTAGGAAATGGGGTTTTCACATGCAAGGAGTGGCTAGAAAAGATATGTCATGAAGCAAAAATACATAAGTATGGAATGGGAGGTTCATTGATGTAGTATGGCCTCAATAGTTAAGTGTGGACCATAGTACAAGATTGCATCAACAGGTAATGAAATGGAAAATAGATGTCATCTACAAGAGATTAAGAGGCATGTGAGGTATGGAGGGAGCATTTGAAGTAACAACGGTGTGAGGATAAGTTCTGAATTAGATGTTAGACAAAATGGAGCTAATAATGGTAGGTGTGGTGATAGGAAGTGCAGAAGTAAGAGGCTTAGGAAGCTAATGAGGTGTTGTAGAAATGTGTGAGGGATGAGAGGATGTAACTATATGTGGATTAGCTAGAGGACATAGATGGATAATGAACTTAAGAGGTGGGTAGATAAAAACCTTAGACAAAGGTGAAGGAGACAAGTGAACAATGGTAGAAGCTCAAGAGAGTGAGAGTGGAAATAACATGACACCTTTTTATTCTATTTGTTGTAGGAAATCATAGAGAGCATAACAATCATTATCATGGTGGACATTGATGTGGTGGAAATTATAAAAAGGGGGGTCATGCTAACGGTGTAAGCCGCAAGGTGGATGATACCAGTTAGAAGGTAGACAGATGAGCCGATACCATGTAAGGTTTATAAGACATCATGTGGTTTAACATTAGGTGAGAAGTGCAATGGTTCACGAGTGGGAGATGAAGAAGACTTAGGTGAATGCCGGCACAATATACGGGAAGGAATACAATCATGCGAAAGAAGAGATGGGGATCGTGTAGGAGGGTAAATAGATAAAAGAGGGGAAGACTTAGTAGGCATAAGAGGAATAGAGGAATTTGAAGAAGGTGTTAAGACATTATCTGTAATGAGATCCTTTTCTAGATCGATAAATTTATAACACATAAGAGTAAATGATTCACATGTATCATATAATAGTTTTTCCAATAAGAGAGGAATTAAGCCACCACAAAAAATAAATTAAAATTCTAAATTGATAGGCTACAATAATGATTGATACATGCAAGAATTGAAGTGTAAAATGAAATCTAAAATTGGTTCATTCTTTCCTTGATGCAGAGAAGGAAAGTGTTCATATGTAACTTTGGGACCATTGTTAGAAATAAATCATCTAAGAGAAAACATCCTCCATCTATTATAAGTACTAATGGATCCAT